>PVJC01003698.1:0-68480 GCA_004026665.1 Murina feae | reverse complement strand
CCACAGAGGGCCTGGGAAGCCCACCAAGCAGGCCACCGACCCCCCGCCACCTCTTACCCGCTCCCCAGCCCGCCACCTTGCTTTCCCACTTCCTGGTGCCCTGGTGCCACTTCCAACTGCCAGCATAGGCAGGCAGTTGCAACAGAACCCTTTGGTTTGCTCAAATTCCGTGGCTGTTGGCCTCCATCTTGGCTGGGTTTATTTGCATACAGCCGCTCTGATTGGCTGTTGGCCTCCATCTTGGCTGGGTTAATTTGCATACAGCCGCTCTGGTTGGCTGGTGGTGATGGTCACATTTGCATGTTTCGCTTTTATTATAGAAGATATACTAGAGTGTGACCAGCCTGGGAGAGGAGCTGAGGGCTGTTTTCAGGCTGCTCACAGCCCCTTAAGGATTCAGGTCCCTAATGGGGTGCCTGGCTGGAAGCAGGTATCTGGGATTTATTTAACTTCTATAATTGAAACTTTGTTGCCTTGGTCCCTCACTCAAAGCCTGGGTTGCCAGCCAGCCCAGCAGGTATCTGGGGTTTATCTTCTATGTCTGCCGCCATCCTAGTTGAGTTAATTTGCATATTTGCTCCTGATTGGTGGGTGGGTGTGGCTTGTAGGCGTGGCTTGTGGTGTAATGGAGGATTGATTTGCATATTACTCTTTTATTAGATTAGATATATATGTGTATATATATATATATTAGATTTATATTTATTGTTGAAAGTATTACAGATGTTCCTTTTTTCCCCGTTGACACCCTCTACCCTACAACCCCCCAACTCCCAGGTGAAGTGTGGTGAAGGCACGACACTTTTGTATTTGTCCATAGGTTATGCATATATGCATATAAGTTCCCTATTAATTTCTCCTCACCCACCCGCACCTCTGACTTCCCTCTGAGAGTCCTTAGTCTGTTCCATGGTTCTATGGGTCTGGATCAGTTTTGTTCATCAGTTTTTTTGTTCATTAGATATCATGTGGAAATGAGATCATGTGATACTCGTCTTTCTCTGGCTGGCTTTGGGTCATATAGGGTTTGGGTCAGAAGGATGCTCTGCTCTTGGAGTACTAGCATACCTTGGGGTCAAGGATGCTGGACACAGCAGCCATGAGAGTGTGGGCTAAGGGTGCAAAGCCAAAGAGAATATGAAGATTAAAGTGGCATTTCTGCCTTGATGAGAGTAAAATGGAGTTCTCGATAGCATGACCCAAACTTGATAACTGGGTCAGAGCCAGAATCGGTGATCCTCTCTCCTCATTGGTGGTTCTGTCTCTTTCTCTCCCTCTTCCTTTCTTTCTGAAATCAATAAAAAATATAATTTAAAAAGAAAAGAAAGAACTCTTGTTTTATAACACTAGCTAACCCTCCCTTTTTTAATATAATAAAATTTAAGCCTTTTCTCTCTATATTCTATCATGTTCTTAGTTTATGTAATATGACACACAGAGAAACACATACTTTTTTTAAAATTGGTATTCAGTATTTTTATTTTATTATATTTATTTATTTATTTATTTATTTATTTATTTTCTTTATTGGTCAAGGTATTACAAGTGTGTCCTCATCTCCCAATAACCCACACCCACTCATGCTCTCATCCCCCTGTTGTCTGAGTCCTTTGGTTGATCTCTTCCCTCCCACCCCCACTCTTCCCCACCTTCCCTCTGGGGATCAGCAGACCAATCACTGAGAGAAACACACATACTTTAAAATGTATTTTCATTGATTTTAGAGAGAGAGCAAGGGGAGGAAGGGAGAGAGAGAAACATGGATGTGAGAGAAAAACATTGATCAGTTGCCTCCTGTATGCAACCCTGACCAGGGATCAAACTAGTAATCTGGGCATGTGTTAGCGGGCATTGAACTGGAGACCTCTGGGTGCACGGAGCGATGCTCAACCAACTGAGCCACACCAGCCAGGGCGACACACACACACCTTTTAAAGATCAAATTTAACATCCAAGTTAAGATCAGCAGTCTTCCTGCACCCCTGAGAATGTACTCTTTTGCATATTTGCTTTTGCTACATGAAAAAAGTGAAGAATTCAACAACAGAAACCCACTGAAAAATACATACTGAGTGGGCCTTTTTAAAAAAAAATCAGTAAATAAAATTAGTTGTCTTAAATAAATCCTATAAATGGAAAAGTGTGTTATGAAACATGACCATACTTTATCAAAAGAGAGAGAGAAAGAGAAAGAAAGAGAGAGAGAGAGAGAGAGAGAGAGAGAGAGAGATCACAAGGGCTTTAGAAAATGCTTGACTTTTGCCAGAGGAGCATCAGGGCACATGAACAGATGATGGTGCCCTAATAGCCCTTCTTAAGAATGACAGGGCCCAGCCATTAGCATCCTTTTATATCCTTAGAAATTGCTCACGCCTCGCTTTTCTGGTTCCTATCTGCCTGCCTCTTTTTTATTTCTCTTTCAATTCCGGCCGCGCTCGGATAAGCGCGTGCTAACACAATATGATTGAGCTGTAAAAGGGAACGCTGTCGCCCCTAATCTCCTTTATGTAGATATGGAGGCTGGCGCACTCCACTTCATTCTCCTGCCATTGTCGGCCTGTTTGAGAATGGGCTGCGGAGTAATGGAGGCTTGTAGATATCAGAGCTAGGTTTCTCGGGGTGTGATAAGAAGATTATCAGCCCTGCAAGTCAGATCTGTGACTGTGCTCTGCTGTTGATTAAAATATTATTATTTTCTGTACCTCGGTTACAAGAGGCAGCAGGTCCTGAGTCAGGTGGCCCTTAAAAGAGCACAGCCCGTATGAGCTGACCTATGTAAGTGGCTTAATTACATTCACGGGTCTCGCCTGACAGTTTTTAGCAGTATAAGGAGGTATTCGAACAGCTAAGTGAATGAATGCATTTGGGAGAGTTTTGTTCTTTTTCAAATAGGGCTTGTTTTTCAAAATAGGCTTGTTTATGTTGAACATGACGAGTGAAATGATTACCAGCTAAAGAAGGGACACTCTGGTCAAGTTTGGGGCCCTTTAGTTAAGTCATGTCTATTGTGATGACAGCAAACAGAAAAAGAGAAAAACGCCACCTACAGTTTTGCTTCAAAGTGAAAGCAGGCAATGTTAACCTCTAAAAGAAAAACACACCAGGAAAGTAATGGGATAAAAGTCTTTTCACAGAGTTATTCACATTATAAACAGAAATCTAGAGTATAAGAGCCAGTATTTTCCATTTGCTCTGAAACGTGTTTTGTGAAAACCTTAATGGAAAAATATGGCTCATTTCATTTGGCTTTTAAAGTTTTTCTCAATAGAAATATTCAGGCTTTTCAAGAAATGACAGAAATCTTCGAAGAACATGGGTAAACTGCTTCTACATAAGGGTATATATTTGTGGGAGAATAAATTGAAACATTTGTTGCTAATAACGCTGCTTAAAGATACACTTACTGTTCTGGAGTATTTTAGGTAGAGGCCAATTTTTAAGACTATGTCATCCTCCCACCAATGTTGCAGAAGAGTTCTTGAAAAATTCCCATTACTTACCTTTAAAAAATGTTCATTGATTTTAGAGAGGAAGGGAGAGGGAGAGAAAGAAACATCAATGATGAGAGAGATTCATTGATCAGTTGCCTCCTGCACACCCTCCACTGAGGATCGAGCCCACAACCCGGGCATGTGCCCTCCTAGTTCGTACGTCTATGCTCAACCATTGAGCCATACTGGCAGGGCCCCATTGCTTATCTTTAACTAGTAGCACCATTAAGTGATTAGAATGTGTTAAAAAAAAAAAGTACAAGAAAGGGTAGTGGAAATAATTATCATAAGGTGAAAATTCCATTTGTAACATAAAACATGTTTCCATGTGTGTAAATATGTGATTATGGTTTGAAGTGTAGAAAACAGGGCATTGTTGACTAAGAGAGTTATATGTAAATAGCACCTAATAGTCTATTTCTGAATATATCATTGGCATTTGATACGTTTTCAGTGATTAGTGGATTTAAAAAATGCACAGAACACACTCTTCCTTGCTCCTGAGCGCCCATCTTCCACCCCATCTCAACTAAATTTACAAGTAGTTGTAATTTCTGTTTTGCTATGGAAGAATTTAAGCGATTACAGCTTCTTTAATCAGGATTAATTTTCCTTTTGTGCATGAAACTGAATGATTTCAGAACTGTGAAAACTTTTAGAAATGTGGAGAAAATACACATTTAAGACCAAAGCCCTGGCACTTAATACTTAAGTTATAAGTATTTTCCACTACCAAATAGTTGGAGATTCTGTTTAGTGTATCTGGTGTTTGTATACCTTGTACCTGGAGCTGCGGTTTGTAAGGGTAGAAGGATTTTGCAAATACAATCAGAAAACCTCAGTTGTCCTGGTTGAGTAATTATTTGTAAATTATTAATGGCTGTAGCCATGACTTACATTATGAAAATCAAATGGGGAAATGCACATAAGTATAATTATTTGCAAGTTATCAAGCATGTTCTGAACATAAAATATTGGATGTTCATTTTGGCCTCTAAGATGCTGCACAAAGGTTGTCGTTTTGTTGCAGTTAAAACCAAATGATCCAAAAAGTTAGTGTTCATAAAAAGCCATTTGAAAAAACGTTCATAATAAATACTGGTTATAATAGAAAGGGAGTGAGCTTATTAACCAGGAGTAGCTGATATGGATATTGCCATCATTCTGTCCTAAAGAATTTAGCCCATCCTCATTGGCCAAACCAAAAATAATGAATGCTTATCAGTTTCTAAGCTGTAACTGTGATATGGACATAGACACTACCACGCTGGGGAATATTTTGTGGAAACGAGTAATCGGAAATATCCCTAAGGACTCCTTCATTTTCTACAGCTAACCTTGCCGGAAATTTAAAAAAAAAAAAGTATTGACAAGTTTCAATAACAAACAAGTTTCCAGGTTTCTTAGACACAAGAGGCACCCAGATGTTCTTACAGATGCTCACAGAGATCTGTCTTTACCTCTCAATGTCATTGTTTGTTTGACCTAAGTCACCATTCTGTGGCCATGTACCCTGTGACCTCTATTCCAGTGTTATGTCTGCCATCCACATATAGCCATGCCTTTGTATACCTCTGATCGAAGAGGAAGCATGATACCATAGCAATCACAGATACAATTTAACTAGGTGCCTACTCTGTGTTTGGTACTATAGGAAGTATAATAGATACACATGACAGAATCTTTACCCTGAATCATGCATCCATGTCTTCATAAATACATGTACATGCACATATGTGTCTTACTGGTTTATGAAGCACTTTTAAACTTTAGGTTGGTATCTATATATATATATAAAAGGCTAATATGCAAAGTGTCCCTTTGGGAGTTCAACTGGGAGAGCCATAGTTCGATCGCTCGCTATGAGGTACACTGACCACCAGGGGGTGGCGCGGAACAAAGGAAGGCTCCCGCTAGCAGCGGGAAGCACCAATCTGCCATGATTGCTGGCCAGGCCTAGGGACCCTACCCGTGCACCAACTTTGTGTATCGGGCCTCTAGTCTTTAATAATCTTGTAGGCATTCTGTAGGTAGGTTTTATTCTTATTATCCCCACTGGATAGATGAGTCCACTTGAGAGTCAGGAAGTCTGACTCACATTATTAATCCTGTTACTCAAACCCACAGAACACTTCAGTGACTTTTTATGGTTAACTTCATTATGCCTTCCTTCCACCTCCTCACCCACTTCCCCCGCGTTCTCTGTCATTTGTGCCGCACTGCTGACCTGCCTTCCATTATAAGTCTGCCTGGAGAAAACATACTGCCCTATCTTCATGTTGTCTGTGACAATACTCTCACGCTTACAAAGTAGATCAAAGGAAAGGAAGATGAATGAAAAAAGAGAGAGTAGGACACATCTTCAAATCAGTACAAGTCAAGGTGTTGGATGGATAGTGCGCCCTGGAGATCCCCGACCCCAGGTTGGAGTGGAACGAGGTGATCACTGTCTTGGGAACGCCTTCAGTGATGGGTTGCTGGGATTGGACTGTGTCCTGGACTCTTTGCAGATTCACTGGGCATTGCATTTGATTGGCAGGTACAGGTAAACTGGAGCAGAAATGCATTGAGTGACTTGCACCCAACCAGATATCAAAACATTAGCCCCGCCACTTAACCTGAGTCAGTTCCTCCCTCCTTCTTTCCTTCCTTCCTTCCTTCCTTCCTTCCTTCCTTCCTTCCTTCCTTCCTTCCTTCCTTCCTTCCTTTCTTCCTTCCTTCCTAGCATAGTCATCTAGTGAGCTGTCAGGCGCTGTGCATGAAGGGTGCTCACATGGATACAGGTTCTGCCTGTAAGACCCTGGCAGAATAGTAGGTGATTCAGGAAGATGAATTGACAACTGTACCCCAAGGATGAGGTGGTGTCACACAGTGTCACATGGACCCATGGAAGGAACAGAAGGGGGTGAAGGGTGTACTGAGCCAGAGACTTAGGCAAAGGCCCCATCATGCTAAGGAAATCACATTTTATACTGAAGGCATTGGGGAACCATTGAAAACTTTTTAAAATGTATTTTATTGATATTTTTACAGAGAGGAAGGGAGAGGGATAGAGAGTTAGAAACATCGATGAGAGAGAAACATCGATCAGCTGCCTCCTGCACACCTCCCACTGGGGATGTGCCCGCAACCCAGGTACATGCCCTTGACCGGAATTGAACCTGGGACCTTTCATTCTGCAGGCCGACGCTCTATCCACTGAGCAAAACCAGTTAGGGCGCCATTGAAATCTTTAACCAAGTGATAGGTTGGAACTGCCTTTTGTAAATATCAAAATCTTACCTTTTGAGGCAAGTTATACAGAGAAAGATGACCCACTACTTTTGAAAATATGTTCCATTCCCAAGTGTTGCAGATTTCTCTGTACCGTGTCTTAAAATGTTATCATTTCCAGCAAGATCTGGGTAATTACTCAGCTGTTTTGCATGATAAGGCGAGTCATTCAGTTTACTCCATATGGTGATCGCTCAGAAGCCTGCCTTAGCCTGAAATCCACCTTAGGATTATCAAAATGTTGGCCTCCTGTAGACCTGGCCTGGTTCATGCCTTTCTGCTCTGGAATTCTGTTCGGTTCTTCTCAAGGCTACTCGATGAGTTAAAGAGTTGGTATGATTAGGATAATCCATAAACGCTTAATTAAAAAATTGTCCCCACCTCTAGAAGAATCGGAGGGAGGAGGACACTGTGTGAAGGGAACATGTTTTGTTTCTTACTTTGCTCCTCACTGACTCTCTCTTCAACTCTAACCCCACATCCCCTCTGCTGGCGGGTGGCACTCCCCCCTCCCCCTGGTGTCCCCCTTTATCTGCCTCAGCCAATCTCCAAATGAATGCATGTCTATCCCGGCCTTGGCTTTGACACTCTGGATATATTGATTAATAGTTGCCCTAAGCTCCTTTTAGCAAATCAAATTTTCACTTTTAGCAAGGATTTCGCCTCTGATTTATTCAGCAAAGTGAAACGCACTAAATTGACTTTGACATTCAGGGAAAATGGCTGAAAAGCAAAGAGCAGAGGAAAGAGATATAAATTGTGTGGCAGCTGGAGACTTCAGGCATCACAGAAGCAGTTTCCCGTGGAACCCAGAGCAATTTAAAAGCACTCTTTAAACACACAGAGGGAAGTGATTTCTTCCAAAATAAAACGGTAACTGCTGAGCTTTCTTTCTGAAAGAGGGTGTAAGTATTACTCAGCTGAACTCGGAATTTCTGGTACAATCCATTATATCTTTGTAGATAAAAATAGCCGCGTAACGCAGGATCGTACATATCAAATTTAGTTCCCGAAAGCTGGGAAGTAACCTAATTACTCAGGAAAATAAATATTCAAGTCATCCTGCACACAAGAGAATGGGAACTCGAAAGGGCGGGAGTAGGGGCCTGTGTGTGTGTGTGTGTTAGAAAGAATGGAGCATTTCACCACAATGAGCATCTGAATTAATTTGGAATCACAAACTTCAGTAGAGAAAAGCCATGTAAACTGGCTCTTCTGTATGCCTTTTCCCCCCTGAGAATGTCATTCTAGGCCGTGTTTTACTTTTTTAAAAAATATATTTATATTGATTTGTGAGAGAAAGGGAGAGGGAGAGAGATAGAAACATCAATGATGAAAAAAAAAAATGATGACAATCATTGATTGGCTGCCTCCTGCATGCCCCCTACTGGGGATTGACCCTGCAACCTGGGCATGTGCCCTGACCAGGAATTGAACCATGACCTCCTGGTCCGTAGGTCAACACTAACCACTGAGCAACTGTGTCCCAACCTTTTTTTTTTTTTTTTTTTTGGTGACTAAGTCAACTTACTTCCTTGTTGGACCAAGGTTCAGTATGTAAGTCACCATCGTGCTTTGACGTTTTGAAGAGAAACCGTGCTGATGTGGGGAAAGCCAAGGGGTGGGAGAGTGGAACTGAACTCAGTGAGGTCACCTGGGGAGGGAGGGAAGCTGTGAGGTATTTCCTCACATTGAGATCTAGCAGCCTGTCTCCTCGCCTCTGATGAGGAGTTGTCAGAGTGAAGAAAGGAGACGGGAAGGAGGGACCTACAGCTGGGACTGCTGTTCATTTACCTCGTTCCTGTGGAGTATGAATTTTCATGTTAAACCAAAGCTGGGATCCACCAGAGTCCAGGCACTGCCCTCCCTTTAACTCTGCATGTTGTTATTCTCTGTCCTTTAATTTCAACAAATCCATGTCCAAGGCCAGCCAGACTGTGCATATCAGGAGGTTTTACCAAGCAGGTGATAATCTTAACACAGTCCTAGGTATGACCACAGGCCTGCGGTTTCTCTAAAGCCAGCCTCCTTCCTCCCCAGTTCAGACCAATTTTCAGTCGTCCTAAATAGATATTAATTAGAGGAATCCCATTAGAAAATAGATTTAACCTGCCAAAATCACTTTAACTGAATAAACTTTCTAAGAAGTGTATGCTGTATAATAAACAGATATAATGCCCTTGTTTGTTTATAATACCTTGATATTTCTCTTAAGAAGAACATTTTCTCACTTGGCTGGTGTGGCTCAATGGTTGAGTATTGATCTATGAACTAAAAGATCACGGTTCGATTCCCATTCAGGGCACATGTTCCAGTTGGGAGCTTGAAATCCAGTAGGAGGCAGCTGATCCATGATTCTCTCTCATCATTGATGTTTCTCTCTCTCCCTCTCCCTTCCTCTATGAAATCAATAAAAACATTACCAAAAAAAAAAAAAAAAGAAAAGAAAAAGAAAAAAGAAATGCCTCTCTCTTTCCCCAGGGAAGGGGGGTGGGATCCATTATGATATTTTTCTCTGTGAAGCAATTAAGAGCTTTTATCCTTCATTTATTTTTACTAGGTTATTAGTATTTTTCCCCTCTAGCATGAGTCAGGAATGATGAACAAAGTACACAAAACTCCTAAGGAGAGAGGCTATTCAGCTTTCATTTTATACTTGGATCTCTTTTGGTGCAGTTCAGCATAATCATTTTATGAATTAAACATACTAGCACATTGTACTCTTAGTGAAAGAGAAAAGTGTAATTGATAAATACCACCCCCTTGGTAATTCTAGTCAATTCAACCTAGTTAATCCCGAAATTTTACCAGTCTCTGCTAATCACACCGCTTTGCTCCAATAAGGAAATTACATTTTCCTTGCCAAGGAAATGGCATTAAATCCTAACTGTAAATTGTTTCTATTCTAAAATCAAGGAGGAGGCAGGCGATCAATGATTCCCTCTCATCATTGATGTTTCTATTTTTCTCTACCTCTCCCTTCCTCTCTCTCTCAAATCAATAAAATTATTAAAAAAATAAAATAAGATCAAGGAGGAGAGAGGACCAGTTCCTTCTCCAGGGTTTAGATTAAGCAAGTGGGGAACTGGTCGTCAGGGTTGGAGGTGCAGCTACCCAGTTGAAGAGTCATCTGAGCCCAATTAAATACCAGAACTCCAGGGGGGTCTCCCAAGAGAGCTCCCGCCTCTCCCTGAAAGGAGGCTTCACACCTGCTTAACCTACATTAGGCGAGGATTAATGACCTGAAGTGCCGGGCCCCCTGGCCAGTCAGCATGTTTGTGGCAAGGCACATGGTGGCCTGGGCTGCGGAGGGAGACGGGGAGAAGGAGCAGCTGGGGGCTCTTGGAAGCTCTGCCTCCTCCTGATGTGGTCAGCACATTCGGGCAGAACAAATCCAGCCACGCTCATTTCTGTGATTTTCTGTGTCATGGCGGGGCCACGTGGCCGAGTGTCGCTAACACAGTCTTGTCTGCCTGAAAATGGGATCCACCCAGAAGGGCATTTCACCTGTGTGTGGTGCCCCCGTTAACTTTATGGAAGAACATCGCATAATTACTCAAGGCTTTGCGGATTTCTTTTGGTGGCTGTTATTCTGATGCAAAGGGCTTTTTTGATAGAGTTTTCATTGTGTTTCAAATCTGCTTGCTTATTGAGAAACATGCCTAGAAGAAGCTTTGGGTCACTGTATGTTTGTTTGTTTGTTTGTTTATATTTTCATTGACTTCAGAGAGGAAGGGAGAGGGAGAGAGAGATATAAACATCAGCGGTGAGAGGGAATCATTGGTGGGCTGCCTCCTACACGCCCCACACCTGAGGATCCAGCCCACAAGCCAGGCATGTGCCCTGACTGGGAATCGAACTGTGACCTGGTTCATAGGTTGATGCTCAACCATTGAGCCATGCTGGTCGGACTATGGTATATTTTTAAAAAATTGTATACCACAGATTAGAAGCAATAGGCCCATCTTAGTTCATCTTTAATGTACTATCTGGATATGTCCGATTAGAGCCCTTCCTGAGGGATTGGTATCTGTAGGTCTGGCTCAGCATCCTGCTATTTTATGCTGGGAGAAACTGTGGACAGAAATCCTTGCCCAAGGCTGAAGGTTGGCCAACATGGCCGACAGCACAAACTTGCTAAAAATTTTCTCAATGGAGATGAGAGGACAGGATGGGGTAACGTTGGTTGATATGATCATACTAGAGGCCTGGTGCACGAAATTCGTCCAAGGGTAGGGTCCCTAGGCCTGGCTGGCAATCAGGGCCGATTGGGGCCTTCCTTCATTCTGTGCTTCCTTCATCCTGGTGGTCAGCACATGTCATAGTGAGTGATCGAACTCCCAGTCTCCCAATTGAACTACCAAGGGAACACTTAACATATTAGTCTTTTATATACATAGATAAGTTTCAGGTGTTAGGAGATCTTCTCCCATCACCATATATTATGCCCTCTTCACCCCTGACCCATTTCCCTTGGGCAATTACCACACTGCTGTTTGTGTCCACATGTTTCAGTTTCATATCCCACACAGGAGTGAACTATATGGTCCTTAGATTTTCCCAACCTATTTCAATTTTTCCAACTTATTTCAGTTAGCATAATATTCCCAAGGTCTATCCACGTGGTTGCAGATAGCAGTATTTGCCACAGAGTGAAGTGTCTAGGTAACATAAGGATAAAATAACCCAAATACAGGTAATATGAAATTTATAAAGCATCTCTGAGAATACTTGCTATGTAAACACTGATCTTCAAAAGTCATGTCTTTGGTGGGTCGGGCCATAGAACATTTGGTTAAAATTATCTTGTGAATAATTTATGGATTTTAATTCACCTCGTCAGTTCTCCAACCCATTGACACTCAGGGAGGGTTTAGGTTTTAACATCTCTGTGTTTGCCATGAAACTTGAACTCAAAATTTCAAGACAATTTTATACACTTAGATTGGAAGTATTTATTATTTAATTTGAATCTGATTGTAGCATATTGGTATGGTTGAATAAATTTTATATGGGCTGAGAGTGGGTGATGGGTTAGCTTCCAAACACCCCTATGATAATATTTGAGGTAGTATCTGAATATGGTAATAAGCTCTATAAATTCAGTTTGACATTATCCTGAACACGTTGTAGTATTCAATTCCCCGGTGGAAATATCATGTGTAATATATTGTTGGAGCAAGCTAATACCTGCTCATTCATGCACCGAACCAAAATATAGAGCGAGAGCCTGCTAGGCATGGTCCTTGCACCACAACTGTTCTTCAGCGATAGTCTCTGTCATCACTTTATGATTATGAGGGAGGCATCATGGATCGGCTTTCAAAATACTTCCTGAATCCCAATCTCAAGAACGTTGCTCTGCAGCTCATTCAAGATCATGGTTCTTGTTTCCCTGAGGTCTGTATATCCGGGGCTATTTCTTGGACCAAATTGCGGGCCAGCAGTTCCCTGAGAGGCTTCTGATGCTGTTTCAAACCATACATAGGTGGTTGTTCTGAATCCATTTGAATTGTAAATGGTTGGGCTATCTCAGGCACTGAGTCTCTTAGGAGTGGAGGCCTGCTCCCTGTGCGAGGTCCTGCACACACTTGGAATTAGCATGGAATACAGAGCTGAATCCAGCTCTGGCTTTTCCTCAGGTCCCGGAGGTCACGTTGCATCTCCTGTTGTTAACTTTTGTCCTCGCCCAGCACAGCAAGGTTCAGAGGTGCGGCCTCCGCATTGCATCCGCACTTGGCTTGTTATCCTCTCATCAAGCTCTTAGCCTCCCTTTGTTTATTTGAGGCGACAGGAAGACTGTGCAAAGGCTGCTTAGTCAGGGATATCAGCCTTGTTGGCAGCGGAGTGATTGCCAGTTGAAAAACAAGGCATTATTGCTCATTTTTTCCCTCTTATTAGTTTGATTACATTTGCAAATCAAATCAATCCATCAGACATGATCAGGCCTCGTCCGCATTTTAAGGAATAGTAATCTCCGTCTAATAAGATGCAAATGTGTCACATCAGTAAGTAACCAATAAATCATCGTCTTGTCTTTGGCAATCATTAAATATCAGAACCAACAGTCAATTTTTAGTATTTTCAATTTGCGATATGCCGCTGGAATATAAAGATAGATGGACGTAATTACACAAACCAAACACTATTTCAGTTCATTCCAGACAGCAAATTTAGTGGAAGGTATAACCGGCTTGTCATCACACTACATTATTCCTAGCGGTTCATGCAAAGTTCACAGACGAGCTTCCAATGGACACTGCTTTTTTTTTCCCCCCAACTTCTAACTGTGTCCCTCCAGTGGCCCCAACTTTGATGTAAGGACTTGAACTGGCTGCCACGGAGCCCTGGCAGCCACTGCCAACAAGACAGCAAACACAAGCTTTCTCCCATGAGAAACTGTGAGCAAAGCCAGCTCTAATCCTCTCTGTTTTCCATGAAAAAGGAAAGTGAGCCCACACATCCTAAAAATAAAGAAAAACAAAAGCAACCAAGAACTCATCAGGTGAATGTTTTCATCCTCATCTGTTTGGACAGAATAGTTTCCCCAGGGGGGAAAAGTGAAACTTTCTTTTTCTTAAGTTTTGCATGTTTAGTCCTTCTCTTTTGGGGGGATGTACACCTGTTCACCCAAGCCGTTCTCTGTGATACTGTACACTTTTGCAGTGTCTTCATGTGCATAGGGAAGAAAGAATGTGGTAGCTTTTAACACAACGGTGAAATGTTGATGTGTGTAAACTGTTATAATTCACGAGACAAGAAGTGAAATTGTTTGGATGGGATCTCTGAATGTTTCTTTCCTGATTATGCTTGTTTGGAAGCTCAATATCTTCTGATGAACTGTGAGAATTGCTCGCTCATTCATTCATTCATTCATTCGCAGAAATTCTCACAAGTATAGAATCCTGCCCAGTCATCTCTTGGCTCTCTTGGATTATCTCAGTGCCATCAATATCCCTAATTTTCCACCCTAACTCAATATTTTTCCCTTACCTATTTCTCTTCTTCCAAGTTATAATAATGATAAATTATTTTTCTGTCATTGATCTGATGCCTGAAATTTGCAACATTTCTTTCTTTGATTTTTGTTTTGCACGTTTGCCTTTTCTAGTTACTAACATGACTTTGGTACTTTCCCTTTCTCTTCTGCAGAAGTTACTTGCTCTCTCCAGTGTAAATCGCTAAATCAGATGTGAATAATACATTTCAATGACCGTGGCGCACCTGCTGCTTACATTGGTGGCAGTGCCAGTTGTCAATGACTGATTCCAGTTGGTCTTGTGATCATATTCTTTAGGTTGGATTCAGAGCTTAACATGTGGCATTGCCAATCCTTTGGCCTACCCGGAAGAAGTCGTGAAGAGAGCAAATTCTCTGGAATATTATTTAGTAAAAATATCTTAGCACAGGCTCCTAGGGGTAGGCACATCGTGGTGGGAACGCTAAGTGTGATACCTGAGCCTAGAAGGCTTCCTGTTGTAGGGATCGAGTGAGGGTGAATGCACTAGTGCAGGGCAGGATTGAGGTAAAGTTTTGGTTCAGCATTACCTTCCCTCTGTCAGTGAAAGCAATAGTGAAGGTTAAACTGGTCCATTTCCAATATATCTGCCCCATTGCTAGCAGGACGGAAGAATATCATTCATGTTCTCTGAAGAAGGAAGCCCAGTCTTTCATATTTTATGTCATTATAAGATCAGATTAGATTCTGATGATAACAAGCCAGGAGGTCTCAAATGTTGAAAGTGAAATCCTGCAGTAGCTTGAGGTTAGTGGTCAAGACACATTTTTAAAAAATATATATTTTATTGATTTTTTACAGAGAGGAGGGGAGAGGGATAGAGAGTTAGAAACATCGATGAGAGAGAAACACCTATCAGCTGGCTCCTGCACACCCCCTACTGGGGATGTGCCCACAACCAAGGTATGTGCCCTTGACTGTAATTGAACCTGGGGCCCTTCAGTCCACAGGCTGATGCGCTACCCATTGAGCCAAACCAGTCAGGGCAAGACACACTTTTTAAAAATATATATTTTTATTGATTTCAGAAAGGGAGAGAGAGAAACATCAATGATGAGAGAATCATCGATCCCCTGCCTCCTGCACACCGCCAAAGGGGGATGTGCCTGCAACCATGTTACATGCCCTTGACCAGAATCGAACCTGGGACCCTTCAGTCCACAGGTCGATGCTCTATCCACTGAGCAAAACCGGTCAGGGCCTGAGTATCCTTATTGTGTGCACTCCACATGCCGTCTATAGGGGCCAGAAAAATACACTGTCACCTCATGAGGACAATGTTGTGCTGCTTCTGAACCTTTTTCTAGCTCAACATCTCTTCACAGTTCGGTTTCCAGCATTCTTTTCCTTTCTGCAAAAATTGTTGTGCATTTTTAAAATACGGCTCTGGTCTTCCCAGGGGGTGGTCTTGCCAGCCTGCCCATGTGATGTAACAGAAGGAGCCACCTTCGTAGCAGCCATTGGCAGGAACCCCTAGGATTTCCCACTGAGGAGAACTACCCAGTCGTGTCTTTGCAGCTTTGTCCCCGAACCCGCTGCTTGCCCTAACCGATTTACATACCACCATGGTATGTTTAATTTGCTTTTTCATCAAATCAATAATGGGTCTAATTGAAAAAATTGGCAGTGCTACGTGCAATCTGACTGCTGATCTCTGGTGTTTGCCGGCGGAAGGGAGGGTCGCGTAGCTCGGTGGCAGACACCTGTGTTATTGGTGTGCTCCTGCGACTAACGCACACACAAACAAACACTGGTACAGGTGGAGCACCTGCACCCATTGATCACCACGCTATGAGAATTAATCACCTGGCACTCAGCTTGAAGAATAAAATTTACATCTTTAATGCACGAGACGTACTAACACACACACTGGCTCCATCCACGTCCAGCACGCGCAGCCCCCATTCTGATATGTTTTCCGTGGAGCTTCGGACCTGCGTGTGTAAATTCAGGGCCAGGTTCGAAGTCCATTTGCGTATTTAAAAATTTGCATTGGAGACTATGTTTTATGAATAGTGATGGGAAGATGTTGGGCAAGTGTGATTCAACCTGGAGGACTAATATTTTGAACTTCGGAAATATACCTTTAAAACTGTATGATGGCTGAGTGTCCACCTATGAACCAGGAGGTCCCGGTTCGATTCCTGCTCAGGGCACACGACCAGGTCGCATGCTTGGTTCCCAGTGAGGGACATGCAGGAGGCAGCCGATCCATGATTCTCTCTCATCATTGATGTTTCTGTCTTTCTCCCTCTCCCTCTCCCTTCCTCTATGAGATCAATAAAACCTGTGCGATGAAACTTTTGAAATCCAGTGTTACTTTCTCATCCCACTCCAGACTGGATGTAGGCCACATCCTCATGCTCATGGAACTACATTCATTGAGTACTTACTAGGTGCCAGGCCCTTGTTAATTGTTGCAGGAGTGCTATCCCAATTATTCTTTAAAGCAATCCTATAGTTGAGAATTGGCTCTGAAACCATTTTATAATGGAGAAAATAGAAGCTTGGAGAAAATCCAGCAGCTTGCCTCAGATCCCAAAGCCAGCAAGGGAGTGAAGGTGAGATATAAAAAAATATCCATTGCATTCCAAACCGTGGATTTTACTTACTAGACTCATCCAACTTACTGGTATAGGCTAGTTCTTTTTTTTTTTTTTTTCCTACACGTGATTTTTTTTTTTTAACACAATAGGACCTCAAAAGCGTGCACTACCAAAACGTAGATTTCACTGGTACTTCTCGGTAATGTTGATTTGATAATTATTACAGGACTGGCTACATAAATGGTGGGGTCCAGTTCAAAATGACAATGCAGAACTCATCGTTATAAATGTATCTTAAATTTTAAGATGGGGACGACAGAGAATTAAGCTATGTGTGACTCCTTGTCTGGGTTGCACACTCATGAAGCTGGCCTAGTATTGCTCTGAGAGTTGGACAATGGGGACAGGTTTAGCAGATAGTGGAGGCCCTTTTGTTGAATTCTGTGTATGGTCAGGTTTGGGAAAATGCTACATAGGCCAAGATAAGACATTTGTAACACTGTCATTCTCAATAATGAATACTTTATTTAGGAAAGAAGATGTCTAGCCTGCGTGGTTGAGCATCAACCTATGAACCAGGAAGTCACAGTTCAATTCCCAGTCAGGGCACATGCCTGAGTTGTGGTCTCCATCCCTAGTGTGGGGTGAGCAGGAGGCAGCCAATCAATGATTCTCTCTCATCATTAATGTTTATCTCCATCTCCCTTCCTCTCTGCAATCAATAAAAATATTTTGTTAAAAAATGAAGAATAGGAAGAAAAAAGATATTTTTCATCATCCCTAATCAGTGGCTCCCTCCCAGGGGCAATTTTGCCTCCCAGGGAACATTTGGCAATATCTAGAGAAATGTGGATGGTCACAGTCAGGGAGGCAGCTAAGCATTCAACCATTCATAGGGCAGCCTTCTACTCCATCCTCCCCAACAAGGAATTATTCTGCCTAAAATATCAGTGGCATTGAAGTTAAGAAGCCTGTCGTAAACCATTACCCCTGTGAAGTCTTTGAGTTTAGCTTTCAGTATTGTAAATATTATAAATCAATCCATAAATAAATATGGTGCATTTATTACTGAAGAGAAGGCCTCATTTTGCAAGAAGCTCCCTTCATCGACAAGATCAATAAATATTTATTGGACAGGCAAGGTGTGTTTGCACCAGCACTTTGTGACCGAGTTGCATGTTTCATCTTTGGTGTTTACAAACAATCCAGAAAGTTCAGTGAACTCTGAGCAGGGACCACGGCACATTTGAATTAAGAGCTTTCTTGGACATTTTAAAAGAGATATTTATTGTGTGGTTAATTACATATTCACATGTAATGGTGAGAAAGGAGTCACAGCACAGCAAGTAAGCAATATGCATTGTAACAAATATGCAAATATGTAGTTATTCATCGAACAGAAACCTTTTCTTAGTGATTTAGTTGTAAATAATGTGTATAAAAATGTATAATGTTAAGTGATAAATGCTCTAAGCACTCAGGTAAATGCTGGGTATATTTAAAGACATTGGAATTTTTTGCAGAGATATTTTATATGAGCATATGCAAATAACATCAGAATAACTCTAAATATGTTCATAGCAAGCTGAACAGTCAGAAATGGTGAGTTGGGGTGGGTATGTCAGAAGTTTGTCAATGAGTTGTATAAAGTCTATATAAAATTATTTATATATAAATCCATTATTATGTTGTAGTCATACTTTGCAATCATGTGCAAACATACGACTCTGTATAATTCAACTCTTACTGGCATTTTCTAATTCTTAAGTTGTTCTAATCATTTAAGAGGAAAGGCAAACCATAATTACCATATTTTTAGAGGGAAATTTCCATTTATGTGTATTAAAGAGCTATCACTAATTTTTAAGGATTATTCATAAGGGATCAAAAAGGAGTGCATTGCCTGAGAAAGCAAAAAGCTTGAATCCTGCTACATGATTAAACAGGAAGTTCCCACTCTGGGAGGGAGATAAAAATAGTTCCAGAAAGAGGAAAAGAAAGGGGGCCCAGCAGAAGGTGAGCCTTAGGAAGGATTTCCTTTGCAGGTAGTATAGAAAGGGTAGGGATTAATCAACCAGGATCAATGGAGTCAGAAACATCTCTGTGCCTGCCCCCCAAAAAACACATAAAACACCCACAGAACATAGTGTATCCAGCTCATGAATCTCTCTGAAGAGTACATTTTAGGTCAATTTATTGTCAGGGAATTGGCCTGGGTTAAGCTCCCAGCATGGTAGAGTGTAGATAGAAAGAAGAAGAACAACCCAGCCTGGCCGGTGTTGCTCAGTGGTTGTGCATCCACCTGTGAACCAGGAGGTCAAAGTTTGCTTCCAGGTCATGGGCACATGCCCAGGTTGTGGGCTCGATCTCCAGTAGGAGGCGTACAGAAGGCAGCCAGTCAAGGATTATCTCTCATCATTGATGTTTTTCTCTCTCTTTCTCTCTCTTCTCTCTGAAATCAATAAAAAAAATTTTTTTTTAAAGAAATTGCAAATCTCAGGAACTTGTGATCACACTTGGGGATCACCAGAATGTTTGGGGTGAAGATTTTAGGATACAAGTAAATGGACTATTTGAGAAAAACTACAGGTTTGGCTGAGAGAAATTCTGGCAGAAGTTTGCTATAGAGATAATTCAGACCTAGAATATACTAAGTGTTCAAAACATTTGGAATCCATGCCCCGACCTTGTTGAAGACAGAGGAAGATTTTGTAGCTTTTCATAATCCTTCCTCTTATTCTCATCGTCAGGGTGGGTAGAGTAGCTGATCATACATAACCAACAGACTCAGCAATATCTAAACAAGCCTCTCTTTCTGAAATATCATTATTTCCTAGCCTTATTATTAAACAGAAGTTCACCCCTGCCCCCCCCCCCCCATAATGGGTAACAACGTACGGAGATGCTAATGCCATTGGCGAAGAGATAACATTTAGCTCTCAATCCTTCTGTGATCCAATTGAATTTGCCTGTTAAATTCTGGGTGTAATTAAAGCAGATAGGAGCATTCATACATTTTGTTTCAAGTTGATAGGATCTCCTTTGTCTGTGATCGGAGCGAGATTGCCCTGTAGTTTTTAATTTAGCAGGTTAAGAAGCACAATTAAAATATCATGAAAAAGATCATAATCAGACACCGTCTTTTGGGTGGCCCCTGCCAAGTTGATAAAGGGGTCGGTGTATTGAATAATTACCTCCTTTGCTGTTCATTTGTTCTGTTTGAGGGAGGAAGTGTTAATAAATACCTTACGCTATTCCGGTGGGAAAGGCTCTTCGCCTAATTAACAAAACTTGGAAGAATAGCTAGCACATTGAACCATATCTTTCTTATTAGTGCTGCCTGCCTCAGAAAGGGACCTGTGTCTCTTTCCCATACTAGTCATGTCATTTTCCCGAGTTATAAAGGGACCTCTTGAAAAACTGCCAGTTTTCAATAGGAATACAAAAGCAAAGTCTTTGATTTATTTTTTAAATAAATTATTCAACTGTTGAATGTTAAGTAGCAAAAATCCTAATCAAGCATAAGAGGCATGATTCTAAAGCACCTTCCTAAAAGCACCAGAGTAAAGGAAGGTTCCTATTGGGATATAATTGGCTTTGAATGAGTCTTTATTTCTACTTACACGTTTCTCCTATAGTTCAGTTACTCAAGTACTTTCTAGGCCTTGAATGAACGCAGAGAAGTGGAAACTGTGTTTAGCACATAGCGACATTACACCTACATTTTTATTGTTGATTTTGTAAAAATACATGTTTTTATTGATTTCAGAGTGGAAGTGGGGAGAGAGAGAGAGAAAGAGAGAGAGAGGGAAGGGTGGGAGAGAGAGAGAGAGAGAGAAACATCAATGATGAGAGAGTCATTGATCAGCTGCATTCTGTACGCCCCACACTGTGGATGGAGCCCACAAGCCAGGAATGTGCCATGATCAAGAATCAAACCATGACCTTCTGGTTCATAGGTAGATGCTCAACCACTGAGCCAGGCAGGCTGGGCTTTACTGATGATTTTTAAATGCCAAGTTACTTTAATATTTTTGAATTTAGAAATGAAAGGTTTGAAACACATCATTACTTTAAACCCAATGTGGACTGATAGAGACAGCTGTCTCTTAGGAGTGTGTGCATTCGGGGGATATTTGAGCCCCTACTTTGTGATACAATAGATCTGTCAACAAATTAAATGAGGTCCTTTGTCAGTGGCCACACACAGTCTTCAGTTGGAGACATGAATTATGCCTCTAAAGTCGCACTTTTTGTTCTCATTTATAATGTGTAATACATGGAACATACATGTAATGACTCACCTGTAAAGTTTCTCTCTGCAGAGAATATGGAAGTGCACGCTCATTTTGTAATATGTGAAGTGTTGAGTCCATTGGCTTTGCTGAGAAGTGTTAATGGGGGGGGAGTAGGCTCACAAAGGTACCTCTGGCAGCTTCATGGTGCATGGTCTTTAGGTTTTCAGAGTTACCTTGAAGCAATTGTGCTGTGACTTGGGTCTGCCTAATGGAGCAGTAGCTCAGCGTTAAGCTGGGGAGCATGAGGATGGTTCGTATCTTCTTAGGATTTGGCAATTAGGCGATTTAGGTGACTATGATAAGGTAGAGCCGCTGAGGCAGGACCTGGACATCAGTGGGTGATAGACGAATGGTGGCAGAGAAGTGTGAGTACTCGAGTTAGTCGGGAATTTTGAAGATGAGTGGCTAGGGGTAGGGATGTGGGAAGGGAGAGACAGACAGACACAAGCAGAGAGATAGCTATTAGGTGTGGAGGGAAGATTTTATGGTAATAGGTTGATGACGGTACAAAACCTCAGGAGGAGGAGAAAGTAACAGGCACAAGGAAGGGAGAAAAGCTGAGCAAGAAACGGATGGGACCACATTGTCAAGGTGGCCGGAGCAGATGGGACTGAGAACAGGAAAGACTTCCTTGGAAAGAAGGAGCAGTTCCTTGTCCTGGGAGACCAGCAGGAAGAGGACGTGAGTTAGGGCATTCAGATCCAAGGGTCTCCATCTCTCCAAAGAGTGGGAGCTGAGGTCCCATTGGCAGAATTATTACAGCCATGGGGAGGAAGGGATCCAGGCAGGGAGGCCATCCATTTGTGCAAGGGAGGTGTGTTCTGGATTCACACTTCTTTTTCCTGCTGCAAACAGAGAACCTCAGGAAAATCGGGGAGTTCAGTGTGGAGCGCACTGTGGACCGTATTTGGCAGATAAGGAAATTGACCCATTCAGAGACTAGCTCAAGGTCACACGGCTAGTGAGTAGCTGGGATCTTACTACAACCAGTGTGTCTCACTCTTAATCTGTACTTGCAGTGAACTGTGTCAAGCTGAGCCTTCCAAAGAGCGAATGCCACTTAAAGCAGTATTACATCCTTTTTAATAGGCACCCCCTAGTGCCCACACCTATACCCCCTCCCCCCCCCCGGGCCAGTCTTCACTCTCCAGATTCACCTACACGCATCCTGTTGCTTTTCTGCCTTGCCCTGGGTGGTCCACCATTTCTGCTTGCAGCCTGAATCCTATTGACCCTCAGATGGGCTCTTTCTCCAGGATAAGCCCGGCACGGCCTGGCTGTCTGGTCATATTCATTGAAATGAGCCAGCATGAGGCCGATGCCATCCTCAGGACTGCGGTCAGGAGCTCTGCAAAGCCACTGCTGTATCCCAAAGACAGAGTCAGACTACGTGCTGCCGGAGTGCGGCACTTACAGTTGTCGGAGGAGCCTCCTCCTACATGGCCCTTCGCCATGTGGCTTGATATGTGAAAGGGTCTCCGAAAACGCTTAATTGCCAAAAAGAGACGTGTTGGAAATATGTTAAGTGAACCACAGTTTTCTATTTGTTTTTAAAATATGTTTTTATTGATTTCAGAGAGGAAGGGAGAGGGAGAGAGAGATAGAAACATCAATGATGAGAAAGAATCATTGATCGGCCGCCTCCTGTATGCACCTTACTGGGGATTGAGTCCGAAACCCGGGCCTGTGCCCTGACTGGGAATCAAACCGTGACCTCCTGGTTCATAGGCTGATGCTCAACCACTGAGCCACGCCAGCTGTATGCAACCATAGTTTGTTTTTAATCAGTGATTCTGCTCTATGAATTCATAAATTCCCAAATGAATATACTTTTGAGCTATAAACATTTGAGTTATCTGTGAATATGATTTCATTTTCCCTGTCCACATTTCAGTATGGGTATGGGTATGGGTGTTGTTGCTCGAATTATTATTATTAAACGTTAAGATCTGCCCTAACCGGTTTGGCCCAGTGGATAGAGCGTCGGCCTGTGGACTGAAGGGTTCCAGGTTTGATTCTGGTCAAGGGCACGTACCTTGGTTGTGGGCACATCCCCAGTGGAAGTGTGCAGGAGGCAGCTGATCGATGTTTCTCTCTCATCGATGTTTCTGACTCTCTATCCCTCTCCCTTCCTCTCTGTAAAAAATCAATAAAATATATTTAAACGTTAAGATCTATAAGAATGATACTCATGGGCTATGATCAAATTTGTTCCAGAATACTTATTTTGGGTAAAGTTAAGAGTGCTATCTGTGTGCAAGAGGGGAACATTCCAGGTATCTACCTCCCCCCCCGCCCCCCGCCGCTTCACCACACCACCGAAATAGATGTTCAGATAGCTGAATAGTCTCTTCCCTTTAAATAATGCAGTAAATACAGCGCACACGGTCAGACGCACACCCTTTCCTTCTCTCATTTGATTTCGAGATACAGCGTAAGAAATGAGACGTGTACTTGGGTTTTTCTCTCTTTTATGAAACCCGACCCATTCCGGAGTGAATGACGCAGGAGGCTGCCTTCGTGGGAGCGGCGCCTGTCCCAAGCGGCCCACCCCCTCTCTGTCATCCCCAGGCAGTGCGCCCGCATTGGTGCGCGTAGATTTATAGTTTATCTTTATCTGCGGCTTCATCTGTAGGTAGCTATTATAGCCGCCTCGCCTGGATATTGTTTGGGCCTGATAGATCTGTCTGTAGTTCATCAAAGAGCCAGCCGGGTGCCTAAAAGCTATCGGGTCCAGCTGAGGATGAAATACGAGCCATCAGCCTTGGTAATGGCTGTAAAATTTCATAATTACACGGCCTTTATTACATTGCATAATGATCCTGAAGCAGTATGGAACAATTAATTAAGATTTTCAACCGTGGCTCTTTCAGAAATTAAAAGGTGCTGGGCGCTGAGAAATGGGGACCTGTCTTGTCCTAAACGCATTAGGGACGCTTAAGAAATACTTCCTGGGCACTTCCATTTTTTGCTAAGAGGGACATCTCCCAGTTAGACAACAAGCACTAGGATATCATGCCTATTATCAAGGTTTTTATTCTAAACTCAAAACAGATATTTTTTTAAAAAGTGGAGGGGAGTAAGAGAGTGCTAAGCGCCTGTATAACTCCCCAACTTCCCTTTTCCTCTCCTTTTTGAAAAAATCCTATTCAGCCTCTTGCCGTGGCCATTTATCACATTTATGGCTGCTCGCCTCTCCACATTAAATAAATGCAGGCTGGGAGATGGGGGATCAGTTAACAGCCTGCTCCAGGAGACTGACCATGGGGTTTCTCTTAGACGCTCTTGCGTATCTTGAGGCATTAACATTTGTTCAAGATCTCTGCAGCTTTTGACATTCGTCCCCAAAGGAAGCCTTTCCTGTTTTCATTTATTATCCAGAGAGCACAGCGTGTCACCTCCAATATATACCTTTTATTTGTTTTTCTCCATAATCTCATCCTCACACCCCACAAAGAGTAATTAAATTGGGTGAGGAATTGGCTGTTTTTCAGTAACCACAGGAGCTAAAGAAACATGGACGGGATACAGACACACGTCTGCAGGTGGACATGTGCAAATGGCCACCCGTGCGTGGCTTTATTTCCCACGTCCAGGAAGTTCTGAGGGAGATGGCTGTGTGCAATAAAATAACTAATGGAACGATCGTGCAGACAAACTCAGTCTTTTCTATGATGAGGATTCTGAGCCACGCTCCAGACTTTCATCCATGTATTCTCTAGGAAATAGCTATGTTTCAAGAAAACGTGATCAATGCTATTGTCTGTTTATATGAAAAAAAAAAAAGAATAATGATAATAATATTTAAAAAAAACACCCTAATATTGTTGCGATTGACACGTAACTCCCGGATATTTGTGCACATCAAGTGTTATTGTTTTTAAATTGACAATCATCATAGGATGCTTTGGGGAGCTAAATATTTCATGGGAGACAAAAGCTCCCCTTGGGCATCCCCCATAATAAACTTTCGGCAGAACATTTGGAAAGGATTCTGTGTTTCAAGGAGGAGCGGCTGCTCGGCGTCAAGTCTCTTGTTGAGGCATTTAAGTCCCTTAATGGGAATTTTCTGATCCGCTGTCATTCTTGTTCACACGCCGAGTGTCACCGCCTCGAAAACACTTGTCATTCTTTAATGGAAACAAAATAGTCATTGCAGCCAGAGCCCCAATGTCATCCCCGGACCCCTTGCTGCGTCGGCAATCGTGAAGATGACAGAGCCGCTCTCGGTTGGGGTAATTAAAATGTAAATATTGATATTTTATTATTTGAAATTACTTTCCAGTGAGGCATTTAATATCTCTCCATCTGTGCGGCTCTGTTTAGCGGTCACTTTACGGCAGCTCGGGGAGGCCGGGCGGCGGCTCGATCCCCGTTATGTCAGAATGCTTGTTGCTGCTTAATTTTGATATCTAATTAAGTGGAAAAGTACAGTCCGCACCGCAGTCCGTGGCATCTTAACCAGCTGCTGGGGAGTATTTAGAATTAATCTCCACTATGGAATCATCCTAATGTATGCAATTAAGAGTCTGCCGATGGCTAATTAGGTGTGTGAGAGGCAGGAAGCTTTTTCTTTCTTTTTCTTTTTTTATTTTATTTTATTTTGTTCCTCCTCCCTCCCCCACCCCTCCTTTTATTTTGGACTCTTGCGCGGACCTTCAGAGTATCCGATTGTAGAAGCCACATTAATGCCACTCAGATTCAGTTAGAAAACAGTGCGCCTTCCAAACAGATTCCTCTGTGGCCACCCCTGTGTTTTCCTTGGCTTATTTCCTTAAATTAACCTAATAGGGGAATTTCTAGGATCTCCTGAATCTGTTTGCAAGATCCCAGAGACATGAAAAGGGCAGACTGGTCCCAGCAAAGAGGAGGGTAGGTGGGGTGCAAAGATAAATAGACTTTGCAAGCGATCAAAGGGGGGGGGCGGGGCTACTGAGCAAAGCCAGCTGTGGGTGTTCCTGTTCATTCAGGGGAGCTCCCCAAGCTCTGGCTCCCCCCTCGCCCTCTACTTTTGAATGGAAGTGTCTCAGCGAGAGTTATTAGGAGAGACGCAGGCGTGGTGTGTGTATTATAGATCCGCGATACGTACAACAGGCAGCCTTTTCTTCTGGTAACGATTCCGCATCCGTGTGCTTGAGGAATTCCAAGAGCTGGGTTGTTTCGTGTTTTTGCTTTTGTGCCCTTGTAACTTAGCCAAATCGGGGGCGGCGTGGAGAGAAAGAAGGGGAGGCGGCGGAATCGAAGGGGTTGTCTCTGTTGTCAATAAGAGAACTGCTCGCCTCCCCAGTGGAGCGGATGCCAAGCCCTAATGACTTCGCTCCGCTTGAGCCAGCAAACACCAGCCGTGAACTTGAGAGTAAATATTCGCAAACAGATCTTCATTAGCCCACAGAGGAAAAGAGGGCAGGCCGCTGACTTTCCTCGGAACTCAGGGGGCCGGAAAATTCAGAGTTTTGGCCGTGTTGTCCCAAGCACAGATTGCTCCCCGGTCTGGTCTTCCCGCCCAGACATGGGGGGTTTCTGATATTATTTGAATGTGGAGTTTCAGGGTCAGCGTGTGTAATTTCATATCTGTGACAGGCATCTCGTGGGTAGCATATTTCTTCCACATTCTCCCATGAATACATGTGACATCTTGTTTTTGATGGTCTGTGCTATAAATCCTTGAACTTGCATTTATGCTGAACACCTCCTGATTTTTTTCCCCCTGCTTCTCCTCCTCCTGGGCCATGTGTTGGAGAAACTGAGTTATAGTGTCTTTCTTTTTGAGAAAGTCGAGCAAAGCACACCTGAAGCATTTTCTTTCTCTCCCCCTCTTTTATTTGTAACTAGTAAAAGTGAGAGAAGGGGTGATATTAATATTGTTGCCAAATACGCCACGTTTCTAATAATTAGTGCTCTTGTTGGAATTTGTGCCTCTATACCAAGGGACCAATTAGGTAAATGTGAAAAGATTTGAAGGCATGTTGTTGAAAATTAATATGGAAATTAAAAGTGGCTTTCTCTTAGAGACCCGTCTGTTCTCAAGGAGAGTCCACCAGATGACCATTCTCCCTTCTTCTGTAGCTGGCAGTTAAAATAAAATTTTCAAATGTTTCCGTGAGCTCAGGAAATCACCCAGGTGTGCATGACGCCGGCATCAGACTGTGTGCTCGTGTGTGTAGACATGGGAAACTGATAACAGATTCCTCTGACAAGATGCTGGGGCTTTAATGCCAGCAACTCTGCCTTCATCCCTGTGAGCAGATCCAAGGGGAGAAACCTGGAACCCCCACCTTCCTGGGACAGGCAGCTCTCACTCCAGAATCAGATTGGGGTGGGTCGAGGGTCTATCTCTCTTTTCCTTCTAATCTTCCCTTTTGTGCTATCTCAGTTAAATGTTATATATTACACACACACACACACACACACACACACACACACACACACACGGGAGAGCCTGCCCCATACTTCTCCTGGCTTCCGGTGGCCTTATGCAGCCCTTGGTGTGCGGATGGCATTATTCTGTTTCTTCACATCGTTTCCCCTCACTTTGCATCTGTTTCTGTAGAAATATCCCCTTTTGGTTAGGTTGTACCATCTTAGGTTAGAATCTATCTGAATGACCTCATGCTAACTTCATCATCTTCAAAGACCCTGTTTCCAAATAAGGTCACATTCACAGGTTCTGGGGGTTCGGAGAGATACAAAATCTTGGGAGAGACACAGTTCAACCCCAACAGGGGCCCAAGTTAATACCCTTGGGTGTGACACAGTGCAACTAGAACCCAGCTCTCCGGATGTCAAGGTCACTACTATCTCTCTCAAGGACAGGGAACCCTTAGCTTTTGGGCATTTGACATGAAATGTTTCCCACAGACTCTTTTAATGTCTATGGAATTGTGTGTCTGTCAGCTTTACAAATCCCCCAAGTGCAAGATAGAGTCAGTATGCATTTATTTTGGAGTCTTGAATTTCAAATCAAGTATAAGGCTGACTTTGATGCAGCCTGCTTGGGAATTTCCTGGAGAGGATAGTGCCCACATAGCTGATGCCCAGACTGGACTGGTTTTCCGTGGACTCCTGGTCAGTGCCCTGTGACAACCTATAATATTTCTTTACCCCTTCTTATCAGTGATGGAGTAGAGCCAATCAGATTCAAACACGGGTTCTTGTTCTTTCAGATCAGAAATATGGCTTCAAAACAGTGCTTTTCCCTGCGCAGTCTCCATCTAATCCTAAAGAAAGACTGCAAATACCCTTTTCTAAGATTTTTTAGAGCCCTGTCTTATACAGCACCGCCTGCCTTTTTTCTTGATGGTCAACTTTTAGTCACATCAAAAAGGAGATTTTTCCAAGCACGACTTCCTTGTTTTCAGATACTAAAATATAAAGGTAGGGGGAAAGGTCATTAGCTCAGCCCCTACCTGTCTCCATATCATCCAACAGTATCTCTTTCTTCTTGGCTTAGATGAAAGGAAAGAAGGAGTTAAACTGAGGCCACGTACAAGGGAGCGTGGGAAAAGCAAGGGAGGTATTTCAGATCCTCTTGTCACCTAGAGGAGGTCGGGAAGAGGGATTTGCAGGAGAAACGGTATTCTCATTTTGCATTCATCTATGGCCAGGCCTTTTTTTTTTTTTCCAAACAAGGTTGGCAGTGAAAAACCGCCCACTCACAGAAACGAGCACAAAAGACCCTTGTCATCATTTTGAGGCTTTCCTGAGTTGCCACGAGGGAATACCTTTTTTTAGCTGCTGTGATGCTTTTCATTTCTCCAGCAAGCTGGACTAGGAGACCAGGACGGTCGCTAAAGAAAGCTGCTCCCCAGTGCCAGAGCGGGATGTTTTCCATCCCTGTGCCTGGAGCAGGCAGATTGTAAGCTCCTCTGCCAGGTGCACCTGTGGTCTCGGGGACGAGTGAGAATTCTGTCTTGGACTAGGAGGCATCACCTCGCCATTCCGTTCTCCACCCCCTTCGATGTGTCTCGGCTCCCCATCTCCTTTGCTAAATGTTATAGATGGTGTTCCATTCTGCCACATCTTGCACAGTCAGTAAATTTAGAATCCGAGTCCTGCCTTCCAACTTTTCACATTTGTCCTGTGCAGCACTACTTAGAAGTAAGGGTTCCACTGCCCTAGCTGGCGTGATCTGGTGGATCAAGCACAGGCCCACAGAAGGAAGGGTCCCGGGTCTGATTTTAGTCAAGGGCATGTACCTTGGTTGCAAGTTCCATCCCTGGCCCTGGTCGGGGCATGTGCAGGAGGCAACCAATGGATGGGTCTCTCTCTCACATCGCTGTTTCTCTGTCTCTCTGTCTCTCTCTCTCTCTCCCTTCCACTCTCTCTAAAAACCAGTGGAAAAATATCCTCAGGTGAGGATTAAAGAAGAAGAAGAATGGTTCCATAAAATTCTTGGGAACCCTGCTTCTAGGATCAAAACAGAATTAAAAAACCACATTTCCTAATGAATCAACAGAAGCCAAAACACAGGATTAGATTAGCAAGAAAGGGAGCTATCTCTTTTGGGCGGTTATTCTTCCATTGTCTTCTGTGTTCCTCCATTTCACCCAAATCAACTGTGATTGGATCTGAATGTTTGAAATCTGCATCAGGGTCAGTCTAAAAGGGTAAGAGAGGCAAAGGCTAGCACTGTGGGTGTCCTATCTAATGCCTAAGTCCTGATGAAATCAAGAGAGAATAACCACCAGCCCTTATAAAGAAGATTTTGAAATAAAATGCTTCTGGTACCAGATAGATATTTGAGCTCTCACCGTGGTACTTGGTCTTTTGTAGCTTGTTGGAGGTCTAGTCGTGAAGTCCATCACTACGGCAAAACATAGACACATACTCACTATACGTCCCAGAGCTGTATGCTTTGCAAATCACATCCAACACATGTCTGCTCCTGTGAAACAACTCACTGGCTTAAAAATCCAGAGCAAGTTTGCCTCTAACAAGGGTGTTGCACCAAATCTTCGTGCCATTGATAGTCTTTTCCTCCCCCCCACCCACCCATCCCTATCCACATTGGGTTTATGTGAATGAGAGAGAAAGTATCTCATTTTTGCCATGTCGCTCCATCAGCTACTCCCCATGGATTTCCGATTTCTTCTTTGTGGAGCAGAGAAACTACTGTTCAAACACAGTGAGCAGGTGCAATCAGTGCCATAATGGCCTGATAGGAGCAGCCACCCCAAAGATGTATAGGGTTGCTGTCTGTGGCAGGGGAGCCAGCAAGAAGAAAATGCCTCGCAGGGGTTAAACCCAAAATGCCTGCATGGCAGCCTATTTCTGTCAACACCCCTCGCAGGAAATAAACATGTATGCTTTCTGAAATGAAAGTGCATTTTGGAAGACTCGCCGTCACATATTCTTTGCCCTTCACACTTTCACATGCTTAGCCTTTTTCGTAAGTTGACTGCAAAGTGCACCGGTTTGCCAGGCTCAGGAAAAAAAAATTCTTGACAAGTGCCCATGGAATCACGGTTGTCCTCCAAAGTTTCCAGGCGATTGAGGGGAGGGGGTTGGCACAGGCCTATGACTTCGGGGGTACCTGCCTCCTTTCAATCCTTCCCGGTGATGCTATTCTCAGCTGTCATCTGGTTGGTTGGGAGCCCGCTGGATGGCAGATAGACACCCCATTTAACCCCAGGACGGAGATGAAGGGAGATCACAGTTGTCAGTGACACGCGTGGAATGGGCTGTAGCCAGGGAAGCAGAGCATGCGCCACACGCGGCCTCGGTGTTATTTTCAAACACGTGCACGTGCCCTGATAAAGCAAACATGTTTTTACAAAATTCCTTAGTCACAGTTTATTAAAACATGTGTTTTTCATTTAGATTTTGGCCAGTTATGCTTCTGTACTTGGCTCAGATCTGCTGATAAAAAGGAGTATTGTATCCAGGTGTCTGTCTGTATGTAAAATGCAGCTAACACTCCAGAGGGCAGAGGGAAGGACTCTGGAGTGAAAATATAATGTTATGTATCCAGCCTTCGTAGGGATCAGGTGAGCAGGACCATCCCGTAACAAGGCTGTTACCTGTGCATTGGGCTGGGGGAGCCTGGGTGCCAGCTTCCAGCTTGCCATAGGTGAGGTCGGAAAGGGTTAATGGGTTGAGATTCAGCTATTTCTTGACCAAGAAGATATACAAGCCCACACTTGTTTTTATATTATTGCACAGTGCACACGGTTGCATTTCCTAACGTTCTGCAAACTTAAACCTCCTTTAATGGGCTGAAATAGACTCAGAGATAGCAAGCAAGCAAACTGCTCAAACCTTTCATGTTAGATACATCTTCCCATCCTCACTGACAGAAAGAGAGAGAGAGAGAGAGAGAGAGAGAGAGAGAGAGAGAGAGAGAGAGAGAACCTTTCTTTGCTTTTCCCCTTCTCTTTATTTCATTAAGAGGAAAGAGGGGAAAGTTAGGTTTATAGGAAGGATATAGGCACACACAGAGCCAATACCATAGAAGAAATAAATAGCAGAATCCACCTTAAAAAAAATGAACTTTTATTGTTTTGTTTTTTGGTAGTTTTTTTTCCCTGCTTAATTAAATCCCAAAGAAATGTGTGCGACATTGTGACCCGTGGGAAATGGTGCGTTTGTGCATCGCAGGGACAAAGGGGTCTGTGCAACTTTCAAGTTTCTATGCACGTAACTGTCGATAGCGCGCCTTCTCCATCATCAGCACTAAATTCACATTGATGCCTCTTTTCTTCTCCGTATCGATCCTTCCATGAGAACGCAGATTTGTATCTGTTAATTAATGCGTCCTGAAACGGCGTTTGTATTAATCAGGCAGATAAGAAAAATTGGATGCCTGCGCCCTCCTGACAACCAGAACAGGGCCGACCTGATAACATCGCGGATGGACCTCAATAAAAAAGTTCCTCCTTCCACTCAATAAACTAATCATCCTGCTTTTAATTATTCGGCAGAAAAGATGTGTGGAGATTGGGAAATGTGTAAATCTATTTACTAACAGCGGAGTCCGGGAGGGAGGGGGCTGTCACGGGCAGGGGCTGCGGGCCATTCGTGCGGCCCATCTGCTGCCGCAGAAATGGGAGCCTGAACAGGCCGAGAAGGAAGCGCATGGAAAATGCCTTTTTGCTCACAACTTCCTGGAGGACCCTGTGTGTTTTCACCCGTTTAACTTAAGAAAGAAAGCCCTACGTGGCCCCCTTTTCTCGAGTTAGCTAGTTGGGAGTGCATGGCATCTTTTTTTTTTTTGGTGGTGGGGGGGATGGGGCAGAAAAAGAGTGATACTGTTTGTTTTAAGGATAACCTTCTTTTGATTGAAAGCAAATGGAGCCAAAAAGACTTATCAGGTCACTGTTTTCCCCTTTTGAATGTCTGTTTAAAATGTTATCAATTGTTGTGGCTGATTTTAGGAGCACATTTAGTAATGTAACCCACTTTGCAAAGACAACAATATATATTTTAAAAAAAGAATGGGGGAAAAGGACTTACACAGCCAGGTCCAAAGGAAGATCTGTGGAGGCCTGTGTCAGCAGTTTGCTAACCAGGAAAGAAAGGCTTTTCACAGATGCCTGCGGACCCCCTAAGTGCGGCTTGCCTAATCCCTCTTGATGATTGTATTAAACACTCCTAGTTGATGGTGCCAAATGGCAAGCTACTAGTTATCAGGAACAGCCCAGGGCATCTTCACCTTTTTTCTTATTGTGCTGGAGTTCCTGATACCACATGGGACATGGACACCATGATAGGAATACAAGTGACGACAACAATGACCAGAGCGAGAGCTCAAGGTTGGGCGGCGCTGCATATATTTGATTTGGCGAACAGGGTCTGGAAGGGGAGTAAAGACAGATTTTATAAGTGGCATTGCCCCCAAATTTCCCCTTCTCTAGAATTACCGGGGGTCATGCCTTAAATCATGGTCTGCCAAGACCCCAGGAATGGTTGGCTACCCTTGGGATTCCTTGGGCAGAACCTTGGAAATGAAAGTTTTAAAAAATAAACTTATTAAAAAAAAAACTATTGCAAAAGTATGTGGCTGATTAATAGGTATATTCACTAAGACCTTACATATCTTTCAAAATTTAGATCTAGTCCCACTAAGCTATAAATAAATATCTTCATTCCTAAGTACGCTCAATTGTACTACTTCATTTTTCCTATTGAACCCCATTTCTTAATATATATATATATATATATATATATATATATATATTCATATGTTTACACAATATATATATATATATATATATATATTCATATGTTTACACAAGCTCAGAAGGGACTGTAGTAAGCATTCATAGAGTTTCAGTAAAGAATTGAAAACTGTCATGCTGGTATTTCAGATAAAACTAATATCTGATGTAGCTACACTTATCGAATGCATGTTACAAGTTCGTGGTTTGTTGGGTGGTTTTCATACTTTCCAGTAAAAAATTAAGGTACAAGTAAATTGTCATTCTCAAGATTAAACAGCCAGTAAGTAGCTCAGTGGAGCCGATATTTAAATTCTGATCTGGCTCTGCTCGTGTCCTCTGCAGAAAACCCCATTGCCCTCATATTCAACTTTTACAATAACTGGGTCTTAATCCTAAGAACAAACTTGCTTTTCTGTGTGGAGGAGGCCAGGATGCTAAGTAAGTACTTCACTCTCTTTTATACCAATAATCACTATTTTTTAAAGGAATTCATGTTAAATATGGAGGAGAACAAATATCTAACTGCAAATATCCAATTGTGAATGCAAGCATACTAATTGTTCACTGTGCTTGTGACTATTATAGAGAAATGTTTCCAAATTGTATGAACTAAATTACTTGTTTTCCTTTCTTTCTTTCTTTGGCTTTTTTAAAAAGCAAACTTTTATTCTGTTTATCAATAGCAGTTTTTAGACCTGAGGTCGTTGAAAATCTGAGTTCCTATGAGCCATTAAAACTTCCCCCAGAAAATCAAGCGTATTTAACCATCTCCTCGCATTTTCTTCTCAAGTGAGAGATACAGAATTCTCTGTTGTATTGCTTTCAGCCCAGACTGTGAAAGCTCAGGAAAACACTGTGTTGGAGCTGGTTCGTGACTTTTACTTTGTCATCTGCGCAGTGATCAGGGGAGAATGTAAGCGCATCTAATGGAAACTCAGCACAATTTCCAGCCCTAATGCAGAGGCTGCCCACCATTGAAAGGAACGCGTCCTTATGAAATGATGGCTGTGGAGTAACTTGATCTGCTCCTCTCCCCATGCAGGCTTCTCCACACTGTCCCTGGCGGACCAGATGAGCCTCCTGCAGAGTGCTTGGATGGAAATTTTGATCCTTGGTGTCGTATACCGATCTCTCTCGTTCGAGGATGAACTTGTCTATGCAGACGATTATATAATGGATGAAGACCAGTCCAAGTTAGCAGGCCTTCTCGACCTAAATAATGCCATCCTGCAGCTGGTGAAGAAATACAAGAGCATGAAGCTGGAGAAAGAGGAGTTCGTCACCCTCAAAGCAATAGCTCTCGCTAATTCAGGTTGGCATGTTGACGTGGTCCTTGTTACATTTTTCCATGTGTCAGTTTTATCCTTTCCCTTAACTTCTTCAGAGATTCGCCGGGCCCAGTTGTCAATTCTGTATGAATCAGCAGAATTAGAATCATCACAGCTTTCTGGTGAAAAGTTATAAAGAAGAAAAATCCACGTGATGGGAATTATTTTTATTATAAAGGGTGTCCCCCAAAATGTATGCACACTTCAACAGCTGACAGCTCCATTTTGAAAATGACATGTTTTTAAATAAACACTGCCATTATCATTATTCAAAGTGCGTGTATACATTTGTGAGGGACAGACACCCTGTCTTTGCCTGTGGCAAGCTGTGGGATTTTTGCCACCTCATGCATTTACTAGTTTGTAGTGTACGTGGACATTCCCACGACAGAATTAGCCCCCATTGTCTTGTGTGCACAAGTAAAAATAAGTGTGAATTACAAATACACATAAGCCATTTTTTTCCCCTCAAAAAAAATTGCACATTTTGCAATTAGAAAAAACACACACATCTTTAGTACTGTGTTTAACTTGGGTTATCAAAGGACCCTCTGTTTTCTCCCCTTCTGGAATGTTCTATAAGTAAAATTGGGCTGCAGGACCAGACCCCTCAAAGGCACCACCTGTGCGGTGAGGGTTAAGCACGATGGGGGATAAACAGCCTTTACCTTTAAACGGAAACTTACGAAAAGAGGCGGCAACCTCCGGCGTGTGAAAAAAATCGTTGGCGCTTTGTTGGTTTCCCCCGTGTGTCTCCCTGGACCCTTTCTTGTGGTCTTAAGTCTGTCTCCTCATTTGCATAGAGTGCAGCCTAGATCCCTCCTTAATGACGGGCCGATCATTAGATACCTGCGCGTCGATAACACGCCGGGATGCTCTGTCCCATTGACAGTCACTCCGTGCCCCTCCATCTGCTTTTGTTTTGACCCTATCTTTGAACTTTATCTTGGTTGCCGGCCAGTAGTTTTCCCTTTAATTACAAGGAGGAAACTGTCAATAAAATCTGTTAAATGGGATGCAGTGAGTGGCTTGAATGGGCGGACGGCTATTTGTTCAAATTCTGCAGCTTTCAAGGTATTGACAGTTTGCTTTCTGGGGCCATATGTGACGATCAATCTCAGGCTGGGCTCAGCCGCGCTGAAAAATGAAAAACCAGATTGCTTTTGCTTAGTTGGGGATGACGAAGGGGTGATTTGGCGCGGTCCTAGGGAGATGAGCCCTTCTGCCCAGATTGCCCCCCTGAGAGCCGGGGGACGCGTGACTGTGTTTAGAAATAATTTTTTAAATTGATTTTGTCATTAACAGTTCATCTACAATATTGATGCACGGATCCAGGGATGGATAGGAGGGACATTGTTTTCAACAATGAAGTTGTACTTTCTGATCGGTCTTGATAATGGATTAGCATTTCGGACTTTTAGTTGTTAACCACACCATTCTCTTCTCCTGTTTCCCTGGGAAACTGTAAATTATGACTCATTATGACAAATGGCGTTGCTCTTTACAAAACCAAGGGCCCCTGGTCCTGCTCTCGGGAAATCCCAAGTGGGAAATGGGGACAGCAGTTTTCTAAGAATTTATGAATTCGCAGAGACTTCATTTTGTAGCCCCTCTCATAATTAGATGGCAGATATGTGAATTTTTATTTGGTAATCACATAGTAATTCAAGTTTAAACATTTCCTTGAATAATTATAAAGTGCAGCAAGCCTGTTTTGTATCTTTTATGCTTCAAATTGCTTTTTTAAAATTAACTAATCATGAATGCTGAGCAATGCTAAGATTTTGTCATCAAAATAGCTGAAATGTTTGTAATTTTAGAAGTTGGAGGCATACTGTATGGCTATGGATTACTGTTTGAGAGCCTGAATTGATGGCATTTCTCACTCTGTTGTTGAGAAGTATAATCCCTTAATATTTTTATAGATAAATACTCGAATCCCACCCACTCTTCCCTTAGGGTTGACCTATTTCAGAGCAGGGACTGGCTATTAGAGTATTTAAAGAGCTAGTTTGTTTTTCTTGTTTAAATCCAGGGATAATTAACAAGCCCCCCACCCTTTTCCCCTTATTATAGTATTGGGTAGCATTGTGTTTTCTAAGAAAAATTTTCCATGTCACAGAATGTTCCTGTGCCATTTTAACAGTCTTTTAGCCTGTCAATATGAAGAGAAGTTGAGTCAGCATCCTGATATAGGAGAAATGATTATAAGGACCATTTTAATTAAGTGTGCCACCTCTCCTTTGTTGTATAAATGTGGCCTTTCTCTTCTTCTCCAATCTGTGCGCTCCACCATTTTAGCTTGGGATAAATGACACAGAAAAGTAATTTTCTTTGATACCACATATGATGTCATTCATTTCTTTTTTATTTTTTTACCATTATTGGTAGGGCAGTGATAAAGTTGTAGATTTGATCTTGTTGAGATCCAGTGATTCTTAAACTGCTCTTACATCAATATGAAAATATTTGAACACTATTCCTATATATCCTGAAATGCTCATTGGTTTTCGTTTTTAGTATTTAGAAATTTCAGATCAGATTAAGAGACTTTTTGTGCCAAAAAAAAATCTATTTCAGTGTCATTTAATTTATAGGTATTTTAGCATTCCCCGTGTGGCTGTAGGTGCTAACAAGCATTGTCTCATTAATCTAAATTTTAGCTTATTTTAAACATCTGTCTTTATTCAATAATTATAAATGTTGTGCTTATGCTTGGGAAACAGGGAATTGGCTTCCTGTTAATGACTGTCATATTTTTTGTAGCTATGCTTCTGTCATGTGTGAATTCAGGAATATTTAGAACACCAGAACACCAGCGGTAGTATAGTACCTTTTATCAGGTGTTTGACAAAAAGAACAAAGAAACAATGTATCATAAACTAATACTGCAATTCTCCCATTCAAATATTTGGAAACCCTATATAACTGTTCTAATTAATTTTGAAAGTTAAAAAAAATCCAGACTCGCTTAAAATATGTATAGTCTTATTTTTGAGTGCCAACAGTGATCGCATCACTGGTACATCTCTTAGAGGTAGAATTTTAAAACTACAACTGAGGTCGCCATTTTAGCATTGTAATTAATAGGCCCAATTTTCTCATGTGTAGAATTTTTTTTCCATATGGAGACCTCTGTAATTAATTTTATGTTGCTAGTGGAAAATGCAATGAAATATTACAACAAGCCTTTTGGGTAAGGTTATATTATGGGACTCTATTCTCAAGATTGTCCTAGTGTTTGTCTAAGAATTTGTTTGAAACTATTGCCACTGCCCCCAAGATAATATGCTCATTTTTATCTAGCTCGGCCATAGAATCGTCAAGATTTTAACAAATACTGATGTCCTGATTCAGCCCCAATTTTCTGATTTAATAGGTCTGGGCTTGGGCCCAAGAATATTAATGTTTTTTGTGTGTTTTTGTTTTTTACCAATTTACCCATTGTTTTAAAAGTATAGCATCACCCCATATAGTTAGTTCATAAACATATGATTTTCATATTAAGTTTTAGCTGGTTCCCATTAGCATGAATACTGGGACTATTTCCATTAAAAATATAAAGTTAAAGAGAGATCATCACCAGCAGCCAGAGCTAAATAATTCCATAAATTAATGCCATTGCTATTGGGCCTGGCACGCGTGCATAAATTTAGGCGGAAAGAACAGAACAGAGATGAAAGCTACAGAGCTAGAACTTGAACTGGGATCTCTAATGGAGATTGATATTTTCTTCAGCAGCCTGCCAGCTGAATCATGGTCTAATTAAATAGTTCAGATTTAGTGAGTTTGCATTTAAAGTATTAGCAGATCCGAGAACGGGCAAAGCTAAAATGACTTAGAATCTTTTTCTGCAAATGGGAAGTTAAATTATCATAGTAATTTGATTAAATCATTTCTAAATCTCTCAAGCTAAATCACAGCCTTTAAAGAATAGTTTGAAGTCTTAATTGCTGTTTGTGAGCATAGCTCTCTGCTATTTGTTCTCGCCTGATTTCCTGTGACATCCGATAATATATCACCTGCTGGGCCCCAGAGGTGGGGAAGGCTGGGCTTAGGGTGGGCCCGGAAGTGACTGTGCCCCAACTTCAAGCACATAAAAACCTGCCATATAGAAGGCCATGCATGCACCCTGTATTGTCCCAGTGGCTGGGACCAGGACCAACTACTGGTCATTGGAGACAGAATGGGGACAATATGAAGAAGACATTTTTTAAAATTACCTTGGTTCCTTATCAAGTGGATGCTCTACATATGTGGAAATGTCTTTGTGAAAATATGGTATAGAGGTTCTTGATGAAGATGGGAGGTTGAATCAGACAGGTTCAGAACAATTTCAACTCTTTTTTAAAAAATAAACATTTTTTATGGATTTCAGAGAGAAAATAGAGAGAGAGAGAGAGAGAGAGAGAGAGAGAGAGAGAGAGAGAGAAAGAAAAAGAAAGAAAGAAAGAAAGAAAGAAAGAAAGAAAGAAAGAAAGAAAGAAAGAAAGAAAGAAAGAAAGAAAGAAAGAAAGAAAGAAAGATGAGAGAGGGAATCATTGATGGCTGCTTCCTGCATGCCCCCTGTTGGGGATCCAGCCCACAACATGGGCATGTGCCCTGACCAGGAATCAAACCTCGACCTCCTGGTTCATAGGTTGAGGCTCAACCACTGATCCACCCAGCCAGGGCAGAAAATGTCTTGGTTCCAGTCCAGGGCACCACATTCACATTTTTAAAAAGAATATATTTTATTGTTTTTTCACAGAGAGGAAGGGAGAGGGATAGAGAGTTAGAAACATCAATGAGAGAGAAACATCGATCAGCTGCCTCCTGCACACCTCCCACTGGGGATGTGGCTGCAAGCAAGGTACATGCCCTTGACCGGAATCAAATCTGGGACCTCTCTGTCCACAGGCCAACGCTCTATCCACTGAGCCAAACTGGTTAGGGCCATATGAACATTTTTAATGGGGAAGAATTCCTTCTTTGGGATCCTTCACGCAGGAATCAAGTCTTGAGCAGTAAATACATATAAACAATTGTATTCCAGATGATTCAAAACTCTTCCAAAGAAATGTGTCATTAACCACCTAATATAAATAGTTCACCAAAAATCTTGTGAAATGATTCACAATAACCATGTAAAAAGAAAAAAAAACAGTAAACAAAACACAAAATTTAAAAGCATGTTACCACTTACAATAGCAATCTATTCGTCATAATTTTGTATCACATTGTTTAGCCACTTGATTTTAAATTACATTTTCTCTCTCTTTTTATGCATATGATCTGATATTTGAATTATATGAAAGATTAGGCTAACTACGTATATCTTAGAACTCTGCATTCTTAGAGAAGCAGAATTATTAAACATTCAGAATTCCCCCCAAAGACCCCATTATGTATAATTAACAGATAAACTGTCATCAGAATCAATAAAACATGCTAAATGATTCAAACTTGTATGTAATTAAGTGTCTCTTTTAGAGCTGTAACTTTTATACCTCCCTCCCGCCCCAATCTGACATTTCTCCCAAGAATAATCATGGCAACCCTGTTAACCCTTCCCTTGCTGGATCAGATTGGGTTTTTAAATGAAATTTCAGAACTCATCAATCTAAAGGCATTCTTTGTATCTCAGCAGAGAAGCAGACCATGTAAGGATCCTTTAAGGCACCGTGAATAGTAACTGAAAATTCTACAAGGGAATGCAGTGTTAGGTCCACAGTATATGCATGGAGTTTTATTTTTTATTTTTTTTTTTAGTATATTTTATTGATTTTTTTACAGAGAGGAAGGGAGAGGGATAGAGAGTTAGAAACATCGATGAGAGGGAAACATCGATCAGCTGCCTCCTGCACACCTCCTACTGGGGATGTGCCGCAACCCAGGTACATGCCCTTGACTGGAATTGAACCTAGGACCCTTGAGTCCACAGGCCGACACTCTATCCACTGAGCCAAACCAGTCAGGGCTATGCATGGAGTTTTAAAGAGCTCTGTCATCAGTGTGTTTCTTGCCTTTTGGGATATGTGAGCTTTTTCAGGGTCAGGTCAGGTTCAACAACTTCACCACCACGGCACCGAAATTAATACTTTTCCTAGGCGGCCTTCCATGATTGTTGAGTGAATGAATACATACATGAATGAGGTAATGAACAACCTGGCCATGGTCATAATCTGTTAAAAGAAAGGTTTCTCTTGCTTCATCTTAAGAAAAAAACAAACAAAAAAAAACCCCAACCCCACACCCTTTTAATAATGAAGCACCTACAACTATCTACTCTAGAGAAATTTATAGCCCAAAAATAGTTTGGAAAAGGGAGACACTGCGTTCAGAGGTTTCAGGGCTTAGCGGAGTGGAAGGATAACGTGACAAGCCGTTCTCAGCTGTTAATAACTTTCAGGACGCTGCTGCACAGGGCTCCTCATGACCATTAATGGCATTGTCTGTCCTTTGCTTTGTCGCGCAGACTCCATGCACATAGAGGATGTGGAGGCCGTGCAGAAGCTCCAGGACGTCCTGCACGAGGCCCTGCAGGACTACGAAGCCGGCCAGCACGTGGAGGACCCGCGCAGGGCTGGCAAGATGCTGATGACGCTGCCCCTGCTCAGGCAGACCTCCACCAAGGCCGTGCAGCACTTCTACAACATCAAACTGGAAGGCAAGGTCCCCATGCACAAACTCTTTCTGGAAATGCTGGAGGCCAAGGTCTGACTAAAGGCCTCCTGGGCCGCCGGCTCCTCCTGCACGCCCGCCGAGAGAGGGAAAAGGAACCCAAGCGTCATGTGGAAGAAACATGGCGCTTCGTCAACGCCATCCCCAATCAGCAAAGACTGCACTGATCACTTAGCAGCAAGACTATGAAGCAGCTTTCAGATTTCTCATCTTTTTTTTTTTCTTCTTCTCATTTCTCTTCTTTATGTTTTTCCCCCCCCCTCCCCTCTCTTATCCCTCCTCTTCCCCATTTCTTGGCTTTCCTGATCACTGGTTCCCTCTCTCCCATTCCCTCCCTTCCTTTTTCTCTTCTCACCCTTCCCTTTTCTAAATTTTAAATAGCTCTTGTAGTAAGAAAAATGTTGTTTTTTTTCTTTTCCTCCCTTCCTTATTCCCTCCCTCCTCCCTTTTCTTTCTCCTTCCCTTTCCCCCTCCCTCCCTTTCTTCCTCTCTCCCTATCTGCTGCTGAACTTTTAAAAGAGGTCTCTAATTGAAAAGAGGTGGAAGCCAGCCCTGCCAAAGGAAGGAAATCCATAGTATGGATGCCAGTGAACTTAATTGTGAACCACAACATCCCCCGTGACTGAGGAATCAAAGAGAAAGAACCAATGTAGCTACAGTGCAACGCGAACAGATCGACTGAGGGCAGTATCAGATTCCATGGGAGCAGCCCCTAATCAGACAACTTAAGCAACTTTGCATCAGCTGCTTCTTATCATGCTTTTCCATCTTGATCAGTTACAGCCATTTGATTCCTGAATTGTTTTCTCAAAGTCTTCCAGGTATTTGTTAGTTTAGCTACTAAGTAACTTTTTCAGGGAATAGTTTAAGCTTTATTCATTCACGCAATACTAAAGAGAAATTAATAATACTGCAATTTTGTGCTGGTTTTGAACAATTATGGACAATAATGAAGGACACATGAATCCTGAAGGAAGATTTTTTTAAAAAAATGTTTTGTTTCCTCTTACAAAATGGAGATTTTTTTTTTGTACCAGCTTTACCACTTCTCAGCCATTTATTAATATGGGAATTTAACCTACTCAAGCAATAGTTGAAGGGAAGGTGCATATTCTCACGGATGCAATTTATGTTGTGTGCCCGTCTGGTCCCAAACATCAAGTTCTTAATGCGAGCTCCAGTTTCCCTAAATGTTCTCTGACGCAAAGGATGAGATTACACCTGCAGTGGCTCTGGAATCCAGATCCGAAGCATTTTCCGAAGCGCACCTCTCCACCTAAGAGGTGCCATCGCCATATGATTTCTAGCTGCAGCAGTGGTTAGGGATGCATTACTACCTATCTGCAAAGTTACAGACCTTGTCCTGGAAGGAGCTGTGAGCTGGTCTTCATTCAAGAGGCAATAATGCCAGAGTTGGAAGAATAACAACAACAAAAACCCGTCAAAGATGATAGATGCCTGACCAAATTCTAAAACCTCTTGGTATGAGTTGATTCATTTAGGAATGCTTAATCTGTTGTTTTTAACCAAGAGCTAAGCCAATACAGCTGCTTTTCAACCAGTGTTGTCCTAGCCAGAAAGTCAGTCAGGTTCCCGACGGTGGAGAGGTGTAATCTAATGAAGGAGTTGATTAGATGCCCCCAAAACTTAACAGTCGCCAAATACCCAAGAAACAGTAACCTCCATCAGATGCTATCCAATGGACCAGTGTTAGTAGCTGCTCCCTGTACCATGTGAACAGTCTTCTTCTATGTACACAGATGTAATTAAAATTGTAATCCTAACAAACAAAAAGAGATGTAGTTCAGCTTTTCAATGTTTCATGTTTGCTGTGCTTTCTCGGAGTTTTATGTTGCATTCAAAGACTGTTTGTCTTGTTCTTCTTGTGGTGTTTGGATTCTCGTGGTGTGTGCTTTTAGACACAGGGTAGAATTAGAGACAATATTGGATGTACAATTCCTCAGGAGACACCCGTAGTATATTCTATTCCTTACCCGTAATAAGGTTCTTCCTAATAAGAATTAAGAGATTGAAACTCCAAACAAGTATTCCTTATGAACAGATCCACATCAAAAATCATAATATTTTCAAAACAAGGGATAATTTCTCTAATCGTTTATTATAGAATACCAATGTATAGCTTAGAAATAAAACTTTGAATATTTCAAGAATATAGATAAGTCTAATTTTTAAATGCTGTATATATATGGCTTTCACTCACTCATCTCTCCCACGACCTTGTTATTAACTCGCTCTGTGTTGTTGCAAAAATTTTTTGGTGCGGATACGTTTCCAAAACTCTTGCTACTTTGTGTGCTTTAAACAAAATACCTTGGGTTGATGGTTCATCAACCTCATGCTAGAAATACTGTGTATCTATCATTAGCTATATGGGACTATATTGTAGATTGTGGTTTCTCAGTAGAGAAGTGATTGTAGTGTGATTCTAGATAAATCATCATTAGCAATTCATTCAGATGGTCAATAACTTGAAATTTATAGCTGTGATAGGAGTTCAGAAATTGGCACATCCCTTGAAAAATAACAACAGAACAATCCAACTCCTGGGAAAATAAAAAGGTGCTGATTCTATAAGATTATTTATATATGTAAGTGTTTAAAAAAAAAGATTATTTTCCAGAAAGTCTGTGCGGGGTTTAAGTTGCTACTATTCAACCACACTATATATAAAAGAAATATATACAAGATATACATCGTTTTTACTGTATCACATTAAAGTACTGGGCTTCAGAAGTAAGAGTCAACCAACTGAAAACAGGAGATGGAGATAGATATGTGGAAAGAAGAGAGGACAATTTTAAGTTTTCAGTTTAAGTGAAACACGTACCCCATAAATAGGAAGTACAACGAACAATGCAGATTTAACAGTACTGCACGGGCTTTAGGGCAAATGCCCCACTTAAAACCTCGCTTGAGGTAAGTCTCTTCGAGTTTCAGGCAAGACCATTTACTTAATGTGAAGTTTTGGGAAGTTATAAAGGTGTATGTTTTAGCTATATGATTTTAATTTTGATTTTGTTTCTTTTTCAGTTGGTTCTTATTTAAAGCAATATGACTGTGTGACTACCTGCTGTTACTCTTGTGTTTCAATCAGCTCAGATTGTTGTATTTATTCCACTATTTTGCATTTAAATGATAACATAAAAGATATAAAAAATTTAAAACTGCTATTTTTCTTATAGAAGAGAAAATGGGTGTTGGTGATTGTATTTTAATTATTTAAGCGTCTCTGTTTACCTGCCTAGGAAAACATTTTATGGCAGTCTTATGTGCAAAGATCGTAAAAGGACAAAAAAAAAATTTAAACTGCTTATAATAATCCAGGAGTTGCATTATAGCCAATAGTAAAAAGAATAATAATGATAATAATAATAAAACCATGTCTATAGCTGTAGATGGGCCTCACATCTGTAAAGCAATCAATTGTATATTTTTGTGATGTGTACCATACCGTGTGCTCCAACCAATGTCCATTTGTGTAAATGTATTTATTTTATATTGTATATATTGTTAAATGCAAAAAGGAGATATGATTCTGTAACTCCAATCAGTTCAGATGTGTAACTCAAATTATTATGCCTTTCGGGATGATGGTAGAGCAATATTAAACAAGCTTCCACTTTTGATTGCTCTTCTGTACGGTGTTTCTTTATTTCCCTCCACACGAAAGAACCAAATCAATAAACATTGCCCTTTGTCGCTTCCATGGGAAGAGTGGCTTTGAGTACCTGTTTCCTAAAAATAAAGCCGGGGTTTAAATAAGAGCTATATAAAGGCCTGTCAGAGTGAATCCGAGGGCGCAGAGAGACGTTTTGCATATTTAAGAGTATGCAAAGCGTCTCGTGGCACATTAGAATTCATTCTGACAAGCCTTTATATAGCTCTTACTTAATCTCCGAGCATCTCCACATCATTCCGCATTACTCAAAATCATCGCCTCCATGTCAGTGTCACAAGAGAAAACTCTTCCCCCCCCCCCCCTATTTTAAGATCACATTAAAAACCGGAGGTACCTATTATTTCCCTCCATCCACAATTAAATCATGTTTTTGCATGGAGCTCGTCAGCCAGCTGCAGGCTTTCTGGAGCAGCCGTGGGGTTGCCGACCAGGTTTCCTGGGTGAGAAATCCACAGATCGGTGAGCGTGGGGCGGGGAGCTGCCTTCGCACGCCGGAGGGGTGAGCGGTCATGCTGACAGCCAGCGGCCTCCCCTACCTGGCCTGGCTCGCCCGGAGGTCGCGGCCCTCGCAGCCTGGGGTAAGCTCTGCGCCCACTGGACCCTCCTGCAGCCTTCGCACAGGTGCTGATGTGCGAGTTCTTGTCGTCTCTGCCCATCTCGTGAGTGTTTTGTCGGGCGTCTGCCCACTGTGCTGCTCGCCCTTGATCCGTGGCTAGTTCTCAGAAGCAAGCTGATGACTCGGGTTTAGGGGCGTGAGATTTACCTAAATCTCAGGAGCGAGCAACAAAACTGTCTTTTTTTTCTTTCTTCTCCTATGTTCATGTCCTGTGAGTTGCAATGGCTCAGCATTGCATCTGGCAGTGTTTGGGGCGTGTTTACAAAGTATTTTGGGGGAACTGAGACTCTGCAAGATACAAACCTAAAAGGAAAAAGCATGCCTGTAATCTTCCAGGGATGTCCTCCTTTAAAAATACAGGGTGTCCCCCAAAATATACACACACATTAACATCTGATAGCTCAAGTGATGTTTCTTTCTTTTCAGATTCAACCCATTGGAATGAATAATTTATTCAAAGTGGGTATACAGTTTGGGGACACCCTGGATGTATGTTACATGCGTTTTAAGAACTTAAATGTCAGAATTCTCCTGCTGACGTTTTACAATTTTTACAAGTTGGAATGATTACAGAGCAACTTCTCAGGGGCTGCCATGTTGGTCGGAGACGCCTGTGGTGTAAAAAGAAAAAATAACAAAATCGGAGTTTGTTTGGCATTTTATCAGGTTATATTTCTGGTTATAGAGACAATGAGTAACTCTGACCAACAGATTCTGTTGTGTGTGTCCAAGGGCTCACTTTTATTTGCACCTGTTTTTTTTATAAGTGATTTTCTCCTTTAAAGTAGTGGTTTCCAAACGAGGCTGCATTTGGGAATCACCGGGAGAGTATTACGAATGCCATCGTATTCCCCAACCCCACAGACGGGGGTTTAATTGGTCTGAGATGTAGTCTGGGCCCTGGAATAATGAAAACCCCCAAATCTCCAGGTGATTCTAATGGGAAGACAACAGGAGGGAAACACTGCTTTACATTTTATACATTTTTCAAATCAGCCACGAACATTCTAAACTGAAAAAAACAAGCAAACTTTTTATACATTGGCTCTGAATTTTTCTGAAGGTTTTAAACCATTTAAAAAATATATATATATTGCGACAAAAGGACTTAACCTCTTAACTCAGGAACCCAAGGGCAATACAATACCCCTGGATTGTTTTCACCTTCAAACTCCCCACACCCACGTTCCTCCTCCCTCTCTCTCTGCTTCTCCAGCCCACGTGGAGAACACAGAGTTTTGCGTAGGCCTCAACTCTGCTTATGCGCGATAGAAAAATAGACACCTGCTCAAAAACTCCTGGAGAATATCACACAATCTTTTTTTTAAATAACTTACTGCTACTCCTTTGGTCCTTTCATATGCTTTAAAATGGATTTAGGGATGGTTCAAAATACCATTTTTTCCCCTACTATAAAAAGCCAAAAAAAGCAACAAAAAAGAAACAAAATTGATTTCTTGGAATGACTTCTCTTACCCCTATTTTCCAAGGTGGTGATTTAGGGAAGAGGTAGAGATGAGACAGAACGGAGATAGACTACTTCATTCTTGGGCCTGTGTCAAAACTCCAGGGACACTTTGCTAAATGTGACATTTAACTTGTGACTCATCTATGAAAGACAAGATAGGTTTTTGTTTCATCCACGGTGGTTTTACCTACTGAATGGATAGTTCCACAGTCCCGTTGATGGAGAAGTATTTAAGTCCGTGTTCCCAGCCCTTTCAAATCTCTTAGTCTAGCCTCATGCTCTTTGGTGGTATGGAGCAAAACAAAACAAAACCAAGCAAGGAACAGTAGATTGATTGCACGCTACGTCTTATTATGAAGCAAAATAGAAAAGAAAGGAATTTCAAAATATAATCCCCCTTCCCCAGCAGTATTTGTCTTGTTCTCCATGAAGTTAAAGGTCTGAAATAATGTGCCCATCAGGGGCCCAATGTTGCATGTCCATCCCAGTTGGTCCATCCCAGGGCTTGTTATGATGCTAATGACCTACCGAAACGTGAGCCTGGATTGCAACAATGCAATTGCTACCAGCTCACCCGCTGGGAGAAATATTTTATTATTGTCAAATGTCCTCCATAGAGATTTGTTTGGCCTGTTCCTGTTTAAATTAAATTCAAAGCAGAACTGCATTAGTATTTCTCTGGAGTATATTTGAGATAAACAACTAGCCTCAAAAGTTAGGATTCCTGACTAGTTCAAATTTGTTTATTAGCAGAAAAATTACAATAGGTGACACCATCGCGGTAAGAATATGATGATCGCAGCCACACAAGAGATTCACGTACTGAGTCCATGGCCTAAAACTCCCTTTTTCATTACAGATGCCAGCCAGATTAATAACTAACTATTACATCCATTGTACAACCGTAGAAAAGATGTCCCGATCTATGAATGCAGTGCCATAGCACACCACAGAAATTCGGCCACGAGAAAATTTGTTCCAAAAAAGAAGTGTTTTTTAAACTTAACACATTGCGCACTAGTTTTTTTAAAATAAATCTTTATTGTTCAAATTATTACAGATGTTCCTTTTTTTTTAACCTCCATAGCTCCCCGCCACCTGGTTCCCCCCCCCACCCTGTGCCCTTATCCCCACCACTGTCTTCATCCATAGATGTAAGATTTTTGTCCAGTCTCTTCCCATACCCCTCACACCCCCTTCCCCCTGATAATTGTCAGTCCACTAGTAGTTTTATTGCTAGATTTACCCAGTGGCCAGGTAAGTTTCTATTGAACGAGTACAAAAATAAAACGTTTTACAAAGGATCATACTTTAAAAAGAGATTAGCTTGTAGGAACATGTAATAAGAAACTTCAAAATGCCATGGCTATTTAATTTTAAGGCGTGCCTGTAACATTTATGTAAAACACTGTGTAATATGAAAACACAGGAATGCTAGTGATCCGCCTGTACTGTGTTAAGATTATAAACTTACGACTGTGTGTGTCAAAGTATTTTTATCCAGCAAAGTGGAAGCCCAAAACATGAATGAAAAGGCTCTTTCCGCACACAATATACTTTTTCCAATATTATTTTTAAAAAGAATTGAAAAAAATGCCCTAGACCCAATGGAATTATTTGGACCATTTTGCTGGAGGCCCTATACCACAGCTTTGTACAAATTTTGTTGCTGGCAGTGAAATGAGAATTGGACCTCACTCCTCCTCCCCCACCCAAAAAGCCCGTGACCTTGGTGAAAATCATAGTGGCTTGTGAGCTTCGTAATGGACGACTTTGGAGACCTGGTTTTAGGAAATGCAAACACGGCTGGGAGGCGTCGCTAAAAGGGCCTCACAGGGAAACGCCGCAGACTAAGCATGAGCATTAAATCGTTCCATTCACACTCCGATTCACTCTGCCAGGCTCAGGCCAATGTCACAGTTTTGCTAGGAAGTGAAGAACTGACTGCTGTTAAAAAAATAGTAATAAAAGGGGTGGGGGGGGAGGGCTCAGAAAACCAAAGTCAGAAGAAGCATTTTCCAAAATGATGTTTAGAGCTACGCAAAGATTGGCGTTACTCCCTTTCAGTGTGTGTTATGTATTTCCACACATGAAAGACACTGGTCATTTATGTCTGAAAATACCCTGTAGGCACTTTCATATTAATTGCCCTGAAATTCGTTCTCTCCATAGAAGAAGAAAGATAAATAAAACTAAAGTTTTGTTTGCCTTTGGTCTTCTTTTACTGAAGAGAATGAGCTGAGCAGGCCCAAAGTATCCACTTGATGCTAATACATCAAAACAGAGACATAGCTAATATTGTCGAGTGTGCGTATTGAGGGAAAAAAAAAAACCCTTTCTCCACAGAAACAGATGCAGCAGTGGGCAAAAGGAACGAACTTGTACAGTTGTTCGTATGGAAAATAATCTACACTAATAAAAGAGAAAGGTGCAAACTGATTGTACCTTTGCAATGTCCACCAGTCAATCAGGAGTGAGTATGCAAATTAACCCAACAAATATGGCAGATTAATTTGCATACATAGGTGCTGAGAAGATGGGCAGGCAGGATGCTTGCGTCATCACCATGGTGACGATGCAGGAGGTCTGCTCTGGGCAGCATGGGAGGGCTCCAGACTGGAACAATGGTGGAAAGGCAACTCCAGCTGAGCAAAGGTGGTACAGGCAGCCAGGGGAAGGAAGGCCCATTCTTGCACGAATCTTCATGCATTGGGCCTCTAATACAATAATAAGTGTGAACTTTCATGAAGTCACGAGGATGAACCTACTCTTGCCCACCCCTGTATGTTGTTGAGCATAATTTCTGGGCTGGCTAATGAGGAAAATGTTTAGAAATGACGTTTAGACAGGACACTCAGGGAATTCAGTGGCACCTGACTTCCTTGTTCTAGTTTACTAAGATTTAGTGGTGCTGGAATAGCCTTGGGACAATGATAAACGATACATGATAGGTGTTTCCTGGGTGGACACTGAGTCAATTATACGAGGTTCAAACCTCAGCTCAGTGACCTTGCTACTCAAGTCTATTCAACTTCAATAAACGGGGATAAATATACCACCAAAGGGTTGTTATTAGAATTAAATTAGGTAGTTTAAGGAAACACCTTGCCTTGTTCACTCATAGTGAAAATTCATGGTTTCCTCGATTTTGTTCTTCTTTTTGTCAAAGGAAACTGGGCGAAAAGGTCATGAGGGCGGAGGCAAAGCACGCGTGGTATTTTGCAGAACAAGCATCCCCCGCTTCTCTAAGAAACAGCAAAAGGAAAGGCCTCAGGTACATGTTGCTGTGATGACCACCGCGAGGGAGGTGGACCACAGCATTGGAGGGGGGGGGGGCACGTGGTGACGGAAAGACAACGCACCGATGACGTGTTATAGACTTGCACCCCTGAGACCACTATAATTTTATTAACCAAGGTCACCCCGGTAAGTCAAATAAAAAAAGAAAGAAAAAAAAAGAAAGTTGGCTTCTGCCACTTGGCTTAGGAAAGACCTACAAACGCACCTGTTTTCACTTTGCAACGAAATCCCGCGAGAGTTTTCACTTTTGCGATAAGAGAGACGTAAAGTGAGACTTGCGTCGGCTCCTGCTTTACTACGGCGGCACGCAGGCACGCACGCAGGCACGCACGCACGTAGCCACGCACGCAGGCACGCACGCAGGCACGCACGTAGCCACGCACGCACGCACAGAGCCAGGCAGACAGGTGCAGGCGCACACACGTTCACACGCAGCGACGCGGTTAGCCACGCACACATTTACACAAGCATTTGCACACGGTTACACGCGCACTTACCCACATGTAGCCACGCACCCATTTACACGCGACCACGCATGCGGCCTGGCCACCCTCCTCCGGGCCGCTCAGCGCCGGGTGCCAGGCCTCTCCGGCCTCTGCCAGCAGCGGGGCTGCCTCCTGCTGGATCCCACGCCTCCTCAGCGACCTCCGCCCTCAGCTACCTGAACGCCCCGCGGGCTCTGCGCTTCTCAGAAGTGGATTTAACTGCGCGCGTGGATTGCGGTGAGCAAACTAGGGGCCGTGCGTGCCTGGCCTCAGGCCTGGGAGCGCTCGGAAGAGCCTGCAGAGACAGGACTCCTGGCCGCCTCGCTCTATGGCGCTGCCACCTGCAGGCAGGCTCCCGGAGGCTGCTTTTGCCGAGGGCGGGAGCCTGTGACCTCCAGGGTCGCCTGTCCTGCGTGGACGTGGACGTGACGGAGCTGTGCGGGCTGGGCTGGAAGCCGGGCGAGCGCCTGCCTGGGGCGGGGCCCTGAGCGAGGTCCCCGGATGCATTGGTCGCAGGGGAGGCTCAGGCAGCTGCAGGAGACGGGATCTATTCGTGTGTCACCTGCTAGAGGAGAAGTTCAGTGACTTGTCCCAGGGCAGCACTGCTGCTAGTCCACGTTTCAACTCGGGCTCTCTCTCGCAAGCCTCATGTCTTGCAGGGGTTCTCAACCTTCTGGCCCTTTACATAGTTCTCAGGTTGTGGTGACCCCCCAACCATAAAATTACTCTCGTTGCTACTTCGTAACTGTGATGTTGCTGCTGTGACGAATCGCAATGTAAATATCCGATATGCAGGATGGTCCTAGGCGACCCCCGTGAAAGGGTTGTTCGACCGCCAGAGGGGTCGCGACCCACAGGTTGAGAACCGCTGTTTAAAACTTTCATCCTGTATTTAATAGTTTCTCAAATTTGCGTAATAGTGCATCTTCTAAAAAAAATTTTTTTTGGAACCAGGGAATCACAGGATTGAATTCATGCTATTGCTTAGATTCTGAAATACAGTCTTCCATCTGCTGCTGTCGCCTTCCTTGCCTTCCTCCATCGCAAGTGTCCTTGTGAATCCTTGGAAAATACGTGATATTGGTGTGTGTGTGGGCAAGGCCTTTAATACGCAGAAGTAGTGCTGTGCCGACTATCTTGTTTTTTACTTTCCACTCTTCACTGATTTTTTAAGACTTTTCAGGAGGAAATCTGCATAATAAACCATATCACACCGTATCCGTTCCCCTTGTGATGAACGACAGGGTTGCTTTTAATTTCTGGATCAATCCCACAATGAACGTGTTTGGATGTTTCTCTTTATGAACTGATGCAGTTTTTATTTTTTTTAAAGTTATATGCCCAGGAGAGGGTTATTGAATTACTGACCGTTTGTATTTTATTTTCACTCCAAAAGTTATTCTATAGAAGCAGACCAGTTGGAACTCCTCCTAGCAGTTTCTTCAGGTTTCATCTTCCCTCAGGAACACATCGTTTTATTTTGCTCCTAAGTTTTGGGCATTATTTTAAAAACGGTATATCACTGTTTTGCCCTCCATTTCCCTGAATCCCTGTTCTTATTTTTGTAACAGATCAGGCTTTCTGTGAATCATCTATTTATCATCTTTGCTCTTTTTTTTTTTTTTTTTTCTATGCAGATGCCTCTGATTTTCTTGTTCATTTGCAGGAGTTCTTTGTATATTCAAGATTTTGATTTCATCAAGTTTCAGGTTTTGCAAATGTCTTCTCTTAGTCTGTCATATATCTAGTGTTTCCAACCTTTGTATTTATCTACTAGACATTAATTTTTATAGAGTCTAATTCATCAATTTTACTATTATGCTTTCATAGTTTAAAAAAATCTTTATATATATATATATATATATATATATATATTTTTTTTTTTTTTTTTTTTTTTTTTTTTTTTTTTTTTTTTTTTTTTTTTTTTTTTTTTGGCAATTGCACAAAATTTATTTTTGGGGCCTTAAGTACTCTCTATCTCTGACGCCCCCCTTTCAGGCCAGCCGTGTCTCCAGATGTCCTGAGATTAAATCCTCTACTGTGTCTTCAAATGTCTACTGTTCCTCTTTTCCCGCCTTTGCTCACGGTGCTTCCCCACTTCATTGGGTGAAGTGGGCCCCAGCGACGTGGAATCCTTCCCGGTGTAACTGCCCAGCCTGTAACTGCCCCCATACCTTACGCTAAAGGAAAGCATAGACGTAGAGTTATAAATAAAAGGTCTTATAAAGCAATCCTTTTAGCATACTGACTGGGTTATAGTTCTCTCCCTCTACCCAGCCACACAAATTCCTATTTTTAATTTGTTCAGACTGTGTTTTGTGCTTCCTCACACAAAATCTGCATGGCATTTCTGCCCACAGAGCATTCCCTGGCCTGTGTCAGAGCTGGGAGCCATCTGGCCCCGTTACTGTTTTCCTTGTGCCAGATGCTTGGCGTGGACGGGGAATTCGCCCTCACCCCTTGCCCACTCCCCTCCCGTCAGTTTAAGGGTTATGTTCATTCGAGTCAGGTGTAAAAACAGAGGTATTTTTCTTGAAAGTAATTCTGCATCATCTCCTCTTCTACGTACGCTTTGCAGACACACCCAGTGGAATTGGAGAGGCGTTCAGTTCCTACTTTGAACCAGTTTTAATAACGTTCTGTAAGAAGCAGTTTTCAAAATGTCACGCCCTTGCTTGCAAACTGACACAGCAGACATAGAACACCTTCCACACCACAGCCCTTCTTCTGTGGCCTTCTGCAAAAGAAGGGAAGAAGGGAGAGTAAAAGTTTCATCACAGGAAAGGGGACTAGAAATCTTTTCATTGAAGGAAAAAATTTTAAAAAAGAAAACAAAAATAATAGTTATTTCAGTTAGTCTTCCTAGGGCGGCCCTTGTGGGATCTGTGGTTATCTTCATCTTTTAAGTTAGAAAACAGAAAAAAAAATTACCTAGAGCAAGTAGGAGAGAATGAGACTTATATCCAGGTCTGTATGCCCCCCAAAATCTGTGTGTTACCCATTATGCCAAGAAGCCTCTAAGGACAGATAACTGCATGAGTAAAGCAAGATGAAAACAGGAGAAACTAGAAAAAAGAGGGGCAGTAGTTGGTTTCTTTCATAGGACGTTTTCCTGTTGCTGCCATAGGTAATTGAATGGTTTTCTTCCTATAAGGTTATTTTCTGTTTGCTTAATTCTGGAACCAGTGTATGATTTCTGAGTAGAACCTTGCTAGAGGTTGAAAATATTTTAATTTACTTTTTAAAATCTTAAATTAGAATGGCAATGGAATTTGATTTCAATCAAAGAAAACACTTGAGTGTTTGTATCCATGCGAAGTGAAGAAAAAAGGTTGACAGTGACTGATGAGAAAAATAACTGAGAGTTACATGTGTCCATTTACAGTCAGTTCGGAGCTAGATGGGAGGAAGAACCAAAACTCAAATTCCCTGCCTTTTTTAAAAAAATATATTTTACTGATTTTTTACAGAGAGGGAGGGAAAGGGATAGAGAGTTAGAAACATCGACGAGAGAGAAGCATCAATCAGCTGCCTCCTGCACACCCCCAACCAGGCATGTGCCCGCAACCAAAGTACATACCCTTGACTGGAATCGAACCTGGGACCCTTGAGTCCACAGGCCGATGCTCTATCCACTGAGCCAAATCAGCCAGGGCTCCCCTGCCTTTTGCTTTACTTCCCGGAAGTCAGAGAACATCCCTGGTGTGCCCTGATTTAGCTCTGGGAGATGGTCTCCTACAAAGTCAGAGAAGACTGTTCTGGATTTTTCCATGGTCGGGTGACCTGTCCTAAGAGGTGGTAGCCAAGATTGGACCTCAGGCTGACCACTTGCCCTTATGTTAGCACCCTCCTGTCTTAGGCCAAGAATGACCAGATCAATGGGTGTGATCCCTTCTTTCGTTTTATGATCATAGAACAGCTGATAAAATTTTGAGAGTAACTTTTTTCCTTTTTTTGGATGTTGCCCATCAAAGAACACACATCTAGTGCTTATAGAAATAAAAGTTCTCTTCCATTTCTTCCTGTCAGGGCAGACAGAGGGTTTATGTGCTTTTCTGGGAAGAAAAGGAAATACAGCTGTTTTGTAGGTAATAACAGTTTATTTTATGTCCTATTTTCTTTAACAGTGATTGCTCTTACTGGGTAGCTCTCCTGGCATTTTGTAGGCAATAAACACATAAAAAGAATGCTCTTGGCAGGGCGTTTCACAGGCCTGGCTCCCGGCTTATGATCTCTGGCAAAGGCATCAGCAACTTGACTTCAGATCCCTTTATCAATATGTCCAATAGGAACACAGAGCCAGAACCACGCCTCCGAGGTCCTTGGGTCCACTCTTCCATCACTGGAACCTCCGACACCACTGTGAGTCAAGAGAGAACCAGGCCCATTTGAGCAAAAGCGGGGTTTCCTGTGGGAGAGAAACGGAAATGAAACCGTGACTGTTGCCCAGTAAGACGCTGTCCTTTCATGCTCATAACACTCACTTGCTCTCTGACTGAGTATCTTTGTCTACGCTCAGAGCTCGTCCAGAGCACAACTGGGAAAGAAACTGTGTTTCATGTCTCAGAACAGTCCTTCGGAGGCATCCTCCTTGCTCACCCTCCTGCTGCCCTGAGCTCTGCAAGGTCCCATGCCCAGTGGCCCCAGTGGACAAGTCTTGTTCTCTGCACCTCTTCTGCTCTCCATTTGGGTCTCATTGGGCCTTATTTGCTGCTAAGAACATTATTCCAAATGAATGGGCACGGGCACTGAATTATTTGCCATTTTTATTTTTGAAAATTAAAGTCCTATTTAAAAGTAGTGCTCTGGCCCTGACCAGTGTGGCTCAGTGGATGGAGCGTCGGCCTGCCGAATGAAGGGTCCCAGGTTCGATTCCGGTCAAGGGCATGTACCTTGGTTGCAGGCACATCCCCAGTAGGGGGTGTGCAGGAGGCAGCTGGTCAATGTTTCTCTCTCATCGATGTTTCTAACTCTCTATCCCTCTCCCTTCCTCTCTGTAAAAAATCAATAAAATATATTTTAAAAATGTAAAAGCAGTGCTCTGAGCTAAGCATGATGCTGCATGATTTATATGGATGAGCTCTGACTCTTCCTCGAGCCCTGTGAGGTAGCTCATTATGGAAGAGGAACAGGGGCCTGGAGAAGTATAGAGATTTGCTTAAGGCCACATGGAGACGAAGGGGGAGGTGATGGTGGCGAAACCTGTGCTTTTCTCTTGCTCTGCATTTTCTCCTGTGACTTTTCAGTTGTGGCCATTGGAGATGATGCTAAAATGATATGCTTCTCAAGCATCAGGCAGATCCTATGTAAGGGTCAGAAATGAGGAGGGGTGCTTAGTAGGTCTGTCACTCTTCAACCGAATCAGCTCTGGAATGCTCTGTCCTCATTCATTCTCTCACTGCTTACAAACATCTGATGGCATACTAATAATTATAATACCCTATCATACTCCTATAATTGTATAATACTTCACTGTGGCTCAGAGGTTGAACTTTGACCTGTGTGAATCAGGAGGGTGCAGTTTGATTCCCGGTCAAGGCACAGGCCCGAGTTGTGGGTTGGATCTCCAGTGTGGGGACATGTAGGAGGCAGCCGAGCAATGATTCTCTCTCATCATTGATGCTTCTCTTCCTCTCCCTTTCTCCCTCCCTGAAATATGTATATAATCTTGGCCTGACGTGAATTTCTCCTGGACATCTTAATGTTACAGGGCTGGACTGGATGCACAGTGGAAATGGGGGATCATGTTATAAATGTTATTTTATCCCACTGCTAGGGGTCTTTTGAGGGAACTTTTTAGGAGCGTGAGTGACTAACGTTTGTTTGTTTTAATGGCAGTGTGTTCAGGAAGGAAGAGATGGCCGAAAATCTCGTGACCCACCACAATTGACAGATCCCGAGGTCAGCAAGTCCCTGGGGAAACAGTTAAGCACAATAGTGTGCAGTTTAGCACGACACTCTTGATTAAATCAGTGACCTCCAGGACAGTGCAGCTCACGGTTCTGAGTGACCCCCTGAGCATACACACTTCAGCACTTCAGAGATCAGTTAGAAGATCAGGTCAGATGAGAGCCACACCTGGAACGCAGTCGGTCCCCAGGCATCGGCAGTGGGTCCAGACGGTGGTATCTGTGCGCTCATCAGAACAGGTGCTGCATAGAGTGTCCTCAGGGAAAGGACAGGTGCCCAAGCACTCCCACGTGGTCAGCTGCATCGGGGCGCCTGTGAGCAGGCTGAGGCATGGCTTCAGAAACGTTTGTCTAGACACAAGCTGTCAGGAGACAAACACAATAGTCCTTAAGCATTTACAGGCGATAGCAGGGCTGGGGGCACGCTGACCTTTCTGTCTACTTTTGCGTAAGTGGGGAATATTGCATTGCAGTGGAATCTAAAAATACGGACAATCGTGTTCGGCAGCAAAGCTAAAAATCTGACATTTCACGTAAGAATTTCTGAATGGGCTCCATTACCACAAACCTTATGGATTTTGCACTCCTAGAATATGGGGCATGGTAACAGCGCTTTTACCTAGAGAAAGAAGACTCTTCCCTTTGCTCAGAGATTTTGTTGTAAATGTTTGCAATTCGCGCACATAGAAGTGTCTCTTGAATGATTAATTGCTAAGAAGTTTAATAGCCAGGTCTTCATAAGGAGTCTCTGGCATATCAGCAATATTACTGGAAGTTCAAGGTTTTTTGTTTGTTTTATAGCTTTTAAAGTTTCTGAGATTACCTGGCAAATGTAGCTCTCATTACATTATCTTAATATTCCTAATAACTATGAGGTTATCTCATGCTGTCGAGGTGGTTTCGTCTGGCACTTTCAAGCCTCCCCATCAGCAAGTCTTACCACTATTGCTTGGATAATACTCGACGTATGTCTATAGTAATACGTTAAATGTGACTATGGAAAGATCTGGAGAGAAAGCCTATCTACTATGAATGCATACATCAAATACCTGTAAATTTCTGTGATTAACATAATTTAATATTTAACATTACCTCACATAATCCCTGGGACACAGTAGGGCCTAGCTATTGTATAAGGAAACTGACGTGCATAACATGGATAACACGGACATATTGAAAGAAAAAAATCAGATACTGAACATTAGTTTTAGCAGGTAGGTTAGTTGCTCTGGTGGCCTCCACTCGCTGGAGAAAACAAAACAAAAAAACAAAAACAGGTTTAAAAGGCACTATCCCCACTAAACCAATATAAAGGGTACTTACTTTCATTGATGTGCGGAGCTGAGAACCATAGCTCAGAAAGCATAGTCCTATTTCAAAAGGTTGGATGGGCACTCAAACACAAGTGTAGAATTCACGTATCACGTTATAATTCTATTGCATACAGAATTTTTAGGATGTCCCCAAAAATGTATACACACTTTAACAACTGATAACTCCCTTAATTTTCACCCCTTTTCAGGTTTAACCGACACTGACTTTAAAAGCATTCAGAGTGTGTGCTCATTTTTGGGGACACCCTGTTTTTGTGAAATTGCACGGGATAGCTGTTGCTCACCCAGAAGCATCAGGGAATGGAATAGGAAAGGCCAGCCCGTCTGGAGAGTATTGCGGTATGTGCAGAGGGCATTTACCCACCGTGACTGATGACCTGCACTCTCATTCCCATTGGACACGGGTCCCAAGGCAGAGAGGGAAGAAGAATGTGCCTAAGGTTGTGCATCGTACAAGAACTGACCCAAACATCTGCAGCTCCAAAGCCGTTAATCCCTAAGTCCACCTCATCGCCTGTCTCCTGCTGTCTCCACTCGCCCCTTCCTACATCAAACACTGCGCACATCGTTTACTTATTTCTCCTGTTTGGCCTTGAAACTGCATTTTGAATATTCTTCCTTGGCCTCTTAAGCTTGCTTTTGCTGAACGGATAGAGGAAAACGAATCTGAGAGTTTGTCCAGAAGTTTAGTCTCTGGTTGAACAAGGCTAACCCACAATTTAGAATAGAATAGAATAGGATAGGATAGGATAGGATAGGATAGGATAGGATAGGATAGAATAAAGGATAAGTCAGAAAATAAATGTGTAATTATCATTTATTCAAAAAACAAAATGTAGGCACTGGAAAGGACTTCAGAGGCCTCCTCCTTCGTTCCTTTTACAAATGAGGAACGAGAACCTCACAGCGGCGCGTTTAGTTATAACTCATTAGTCAGTCACTCAGAAGATGGGGCGGCAGGGGATTTTATCGGAACATTATTCGGGCAGGGATTTGCAGGAAATGGGCTGTTGTTTCTCCCCTGGATTCTTGGTGTTCTTTTTAAAAATCACAAAAATAAAATTGCGAAAATAAAAACACACCTTCAGAATAAATGGATCACTGCCATGTTGTTGCCCAGGATTATGTTTCCTAAGGGTTGGATGAAATCCAACTAAAAGGGAAAACAAAACAAAACAAAAACTGAGGGGAACTAATCTTTGCAGATTAATTTGGTTCTCCCACCCCAGTTTATGAGGCAGCAGTCTTGCCATGCTTATTGATTATCAGATAAGACTGCTAATCCCCTTAAGGTCATTAAGTGTACTTAATTAAAGAGCCCTTAGCGAGCTTCCCTTTACTGCAGCAGTGTGGCTGTTAAAAGTGATTTGTGCTTTACCAATACGGTAGCTATTAATCTGGAGGTCCATTTGTCATTTATATTTCCCCAAACAAATATATTTGGGAGGTCACGTGAGCAGTGATATTGGTCACGGGGCCTCTGGACACACTGTGTCTGTAATTGTCAATTAAGAATAAAAGTCTGTCTGAGAGAACAGTGTTGCGCCCAGTTGTCGTTTACAGAACAGTCTCATTTTCTCCCTTTTACGAACAGTGTTACAGGAAATATGTTGAGTTGAAAACTCGGATAAATTAATGTTGTGGAGGAATCATTCCAGAGACAGGTTAAGAAACCACACACACACAAAACTGAGTTTGCAGAATTATCAGGTGGATGTCACAGGTAGCTGAATGTATCATACGTAATTTTACGGTGTGGTTGTAGGAATATGCAGATGATAGGATTGATTGACTGGCCCACCATAGCATTCTCCAAATTGCAGAGCAAAATGTTAGACCATGATCCACGGGGAGAGAAAAGGCTACAGTGTTTTTCCTGAGGCAAGCAGGAATATATCTGAGTGCCGTGTCATTGAGTGACGGGTAGGGAGGTCACTGTCCTTTCTGACCCAGATCTCTTTGCAACCCCAGTGTCCGCCCTCAGAGCTGAGCACATGAGCAAAACCTGCAGTGCAGTGGCCGATATAGCAGACAGAACCTTAGACCAACTAACACCAGTCAGCTCACCCTCCTGGCTCTGGGGTGTGAGTGCTATGGCTCTGAGATTGTCCAGTGATTCTCATTTTGCTCTTGGGATGGAGACAAACAGTTTAGGGTAATTACCTGGCCCCTTTGGGACTACCTCTGACATAGCCTTCTTTCACATTTCCAGCCATTAACCTACCATAACTATTTCAGACGCTCTGTTGTGGCAGCAGGAGAGCAGTGAGATGTGCCAGGGCTCCACTTAGGAAGTTCTCAGGTGGCTCTCAGTAGAGGGTTCAACCCTGGGGCGGGAGCCAGTTAGTAGAGCTGAGGAGCGAGAGCTGCGGAGTGAAGTGCAGAATGGCCAGTTGCATGTATTGGTCTTGTTGGTCCTACCAGGCACCTGCTTACCCCTCCATCATGCCCCTAGCCACGAGAGATTATGATCTCCCGTTGACAAGTTCTGGGGCTGCAGCATCGCCAAACCCTACACCCGCCAAGCTGATTTCTGGGTTAGAGTGCTTCTTCTTTAAACAAACACTAAGAAGGAGGAAGGACATTGTAGAAATGTCTAACTGCTCTGCTGTATCCTTGACACTCTTATAAAATAATTGAATGTCAGCTGTAATTGAAATATAAAAATTAAAAATATATCTAGAAGGAAAGAAGAAAGGCAGATGAATGATCACTTAAGAATAGAAGCCAGAATCATCCCAGTCCACTCTCGCCACCCACACACACTGATACTGAAGTACTGAGGGATGAATGATGACCTTTCATTAGGGATCATGAATCTTACTGCCAAGGTGAGTGGTGGGAGAGAGGGGAAGCAGCTTCCAGTGGGGGCTGTAGGGGAGGTCTCTCACGCTCTCGCGGTTCAGCTGAAGAGCTGGCCCCGGGAAAGGCCGACCAGATTCCAGAAGAAAAGGCTCCACACGAGTGTAGTGTTAGGATGGTGTAATTAGGCATTAAAAACGCACTATTATTCCCCATTTCTATTACGCGGAGTATAGATGCAGACGAAGCAGCTGACATCATGAGTAAATTAACCAAATTCTTTACTTTCACTCTGTGATTTGTTTTCATAGCTGTTTTTCTGTGCTTTCCTTTACCTTTCTTTATAGGTGTGCATGTTGGCCGCTGTTGTAGCTATAGCCAAGACATCTCTTTACTATTCCTTCAGTGACTATTAAATTTCATTTAAAAATACATTCATTTGGGTATTTTCAAGCTGCTTACCAGTTAGCAGTTTTTTAATGTCCTATTTTTCTAATACAGTTGCTTGTGCTATTTTCATAATCAGATAAGGGTCATTAAACCATTTTGAGATTAAATAGCATAAAACCACTTTTTTTTCAGTTTATGTGCCCCATTAATATTGGAGCTTATGCTTACTATGGCTTAATGTTCCCATTTTTAAATATCATTTATGTTAATACAGCAAGGCTCTGTTACCTAATAATTGTGAGGATTGTTTCCTTTGCCTTCCGCTGTAATCTCTGCACATAGTGGCCTCCATGTTTCTGTGACCTGACAGATTTTAACCTTGGGCATTTCTCAGGACATAACTCAAAATATTACTTTTTATTCTTGTAACTTCTTAAATGACTTTTTAAAAGAGCAACTTTATGTTTACTAGGAAACTGAGAAGAAGGAACAGAGATTTCTCGTATGCCTGTTGCCCTACACACGCATAGCCTCCTTCCCCACTGTCAACATCGCTCACTGAAATGCTCCATCTTTTTTCCAAGGATGAACCTACACTGACACATCACTGTCCAGAGTCCGTATTTACATGAGGGTTCACTCTTAGTACTGTACATTCCGTGGGCCCGGACTAATGTGTAGTGAGGTAATTATAGCAGCACACACTGAAATACAGTGAGAACAGTATTTCCATTGCCCTAAAAGTCTTCTTCCTTAATCATGTGGTATCTTATGGTGGAATTTGTACTGATATTTTAAAAACAATTATGAGAAATTTGGTTGGCTTTTTACTAGGCAACCAGAAATGAGATGCACACCTCAGAAGTCCCAAACTGTGTTTGCCTTCATAGCACTTGTTTCATTTCACCTGCAACACTTAAAAAAAAAGACTTTCTTTCCCCAGAATTGTTCCTATAATGTGCAGTCCTATCTCTGTGAGCAGTGCCTGCCCTGTGTCTCGGCAGATGAATATGCAATTTGCACGTTGCTGATTCCAATGAAAGTCTGTACGTGTACATGAATGTCTGGTCACATTTTAAGAAGAAATCTCAAAAGGGGACAAAACACCTTCCCCCTTTCTCTGAGATCCAGCAGCTTGAGTTCTTGTCCTGCGGGCTAAGCCTTGTGCCATATCTTTTTAAGGAAGAATGAACCCGCGTAGGAAAAGCAGCCAGGAAGACTCGGGCTTTGGGGAATTTGCATGAAATGGAGGCCCCAGGAGAGCCCCTTGCTGTCCTCCTCTCCTGTTTCGCAGCCCTGGCTGCTGGGCTTGGAGTGCTGGAGCAGTAAGTGCTCCTGGGACTTCCCCCGGCAGCGAGCAGCCCAGCTTCAGATAATAGAGCAGCTACTGGTGAAGAACACAGAATGTTATCAGTCAGCTTTTATGTGGGTGCCTTGGAAAGGGTTTGGGGCTCAGAGGGGGGGACTGTGGAGGAGCAAAGGAGAAACTGGGCAGGAGAAGTTGCTGTCAGTTTTCTGAGTGACTCCGGGGGACCATGGAGACATTTATTCTCAACTCCGTGCAGAGTAGCCATTGGTACAAATTAATGTTCTTTCTAGAAGTGGCAGGTTGAGCACTAGACAGCTACCGCTGATGTGGTCAGAAGAGGTCACGGCGTGCACTCACATCTTAAATTGTAATTAGAGAGCTGCTCACAAAACCCTCCACTTGGGTGGCATCTTCGGGGAAGCCCACTGTTTTCTGGGAATATCTCAAAGCTGCACATGGGAGGCAGACACCCGCCTTCCAGTCCTGAACCCACTCAGCACGTTCGCCCGAGTCAGGCTTCCTATGTAGGTCGCTCATTTACCTTCTAACTGGGTCATCACAACAATGACAAGAGTTGAAATGGTCAGAAGGCAAAATAGTTGTCATCCGTGTCCACTAAAGATGGGAGGAGTATTTTTTTTTATAGATTTATTTCTCTTGTCTCCAGTTTGAGAATTAGACTATTCCTTTTACCAAACTACTCTACTTTTTACATGTATAAAATGGGGTTAGAAAAAAAATTGTTTTTACCTGACACACATTTAATGTTTGGTGAGCATTGTGTGAGGTGCTGGAAATAAAAATTAGAATAAGAAAAATACATAGACTGCAAGTCAGTTATCTAGCACTTAGCTGTTGGCTATGTAGAACATGTTGAATAAAGGTTGATTAATGAAAGGAGGTCTAATCATAGAAATTATTGGTGGCTCTGAAGCAGAGGCCCACCCTTTCCAGAACACCCCAGGAATGTTTCTCAGAGATGACACTGGACTTTGGTCTGTAAGTATTGTTAGAAATTCACCATTCAGAGATTGAAAAAGGAGAAGGTCATTCAAAAATAGCCTGGGATGGGTGAAAGGCATGAACGTCCAACTGCAGAGCACATTTATAAAACGGAGAAATTGGTGTGCACGGAATGTAGGTACACGTGGATTAGGGAAGGGGATGTGAATGGGGCTGGGGGTGGAAGGTGCGGTATGGGCCAGGATTCAGAGCAGGCATGGACTTGGACATTACTCCCTGTTGCACACTCAGTACAAACAGTGCCTGATTTTTAGTAGGAGTTGAATGAGTAATTGTTGAGTAACTAAATTGACAGATGAATGGATAGACAGATGGAGTAAATATTATGCTGAGGCTATTTAGTCTTCTTATAGACTGAGAGAAATCATTACAAACTTTCAAACAGGATGGTGACACGAGATGTACGGCTCTGATGCAAGTGTATGAGCCAAATGATGAAGAGACTAGGCTCAGGGAGTGCTCTGAAGTAGCAAGGCAGTTGTCTGCTGGGACATTCTAAGGGGAGTTTTGTCCAAGATACAGCAAGTCCTCAGAGAAAAAGCTGGGTGTCCCGCAGAATCAGTGGGTTGATTGGACACTGGGGGCAGAAGGTAGAGGATGCCTGGCTGAGCAGTGGGTTCAGAGTAGTGGCCTTGGCCCTTGAGGAATTTGAGATAGACATGTCCTGTAGGGTGTTGAACACCCAGGTCTGGAAGTCACACGTGGAAGGTGGGGTTCAGGATACAGAAGTGGGGAAAAAATTGAGAGTGGGGTGATGAGGGTCATTAAAAATATACAGGAAGTTCCAAAGAGGAGATAAAAGTATACTCTGAGAGTTCAGAACATGAGGCAAGGGAGGAAGAGGAAGCGATTCAAAGGCTATTTCTTATCCATTCAGCAGGGCACTTTGAGGGATGTCATATGTTGAACTTACTAAATACAATGTTTTTTTCAGTCACTTTGGAGTTTTTCACTTACCCTGATGCCCAGACAGTCTCTCTCAGGATGTGATTTAATGTGCTAGTGCCATTGAACTTGAGATAGTGAATACTTAGGATACAGTGATGCTTTGGTCATCACTTTCAGGACGCTGCTCCATTATTCTCTACTAGAGGCCCGATGCATGAAATTCACAGCCAAGGCAGCTTGCCTCGGCCCTTGCAGCCCTGGCTTCCTCTGGAAGGTCGTTCAGCTGTCTGGTCTAATTAGCATATTACACATTTATTACTATAGATTATAGATGGTAAGATCACCTTAATCTTTGCTAGCAAACCAGGTGAATAGTCTACAAAAAAGTTAGACACAGGCATCCTGTTTAAGTCAGGCACACACCTAGAGAAAATAGTGAACAAACTTAGATTAGAACACATGATTATTTTCCAAAAAGAAGAAGAGGAAGGAAGGGTGGAGGTGGGGTCACAGCCTTAGGAATCCTGAGAAGTGAGAACGCTTCTTTCTCTAATGCCACTTATCTCCTCCTCGGAGCAACCAAGTGAGTCAAGCTTAGTCGTGAGTGGGCATTTGCCCAGATGCCCAAGTTTGATAGAGTTGAGCACTGATTGTCAGTCTGTGCTGAGAATAGCAGGGTCTGCTTCTCAGTTCCCCAGGTCACGTGGCAGAGCTTGGAAGGGAAGTCACAGCATTTATGGGCACTGAGCCTTAGTCAGCATTCCAGCCAGCTCAGGCCCACTGTGTGTTCAGCATACATGCTTTGTGGTGGCACTGAAATACCTTTTTTTAACTGAATTTATTGGAGTGACATTGGTTGATAAAATTCTAAAATACATCATCTGTATGTTGTATTGTGTGTGATATCTTAATTGCTTTTATGAATGTGTTCACTGCGGCTCATTTAAAAAGTGATGTTATTTGCTTCATGTGACTACATGACTCACTCCATCCAGACGCCATGCAAACCCAGAGGAACACTGCCTTTTGCCCGCGGTGCAGGGTGAACCAGAAAGCTCCATTCCAATTGTTTGTGGCTGTGCTCTGCCTATGTGAGCAGCGTGCGGTGCCCACAGGGGATCCAGGCTGGGGACGCTCTGTCCAGGAGCCTCAGGTCTGGTACCCAGGCTTAATTGAATAACAGCAGGGGCTGCAGCTACGAGAGATGAGATGACCAGTCAAGTTGGTTACAAGGTCAAGAAACAGCCTGAGAGGAAGCAATGTTTATGTCCCAGAGTCAGTGCAAGATCCATTTCTGACAGTTACTGAGCTGCTGAAAAGAATTTACTTTATTGCAGAATGAGAGAGTGAAGTTAAGGTAAACACCTACTTACACTAGAACCCAGTCTAGCTCAGAGCTAGCACTCTCATTTTTTTGAAATGTTTATTTCCATATCTTTTACCTTTATCATATATATATATATATATATATATATATATATATATATGTGTTTCATTATACTTGGGCCTAAGTAATACTAACAGCTTATTTTAGTGAGAACCTACTATGCGTCAGACACATATTGAACACTTTACATGTGTAATCACATTTGGTCTTCCCGGCAGCTCTGTGAGTTAGGTATTGCTAGTTTATTTTCCCACTTTTACAAATGAAGAAGCAAAGACTTGGTTACTTTGTTCAAAGTTAGGCAGGTATTGACTAGAAGAGAGAGAATTTGAATCTAGTACTTAGTCGTTAAGTGAGCTTGTTTGTTTATTGATTGATTTGAGTCAGATTTGTTGAGTTATAATTTACATAAAGTAAGATTCACCCTTTAAAAAAAAGTTCTGTAAACCTTGACGAATTGCCACAATCATGAAACCTTTATTTCAATTAAAATGTATATCAAAATATTTCTGTAACATCAAAAGGTTTCTTTTTGCCCCTCTATAGTCAGTGCCTTGCCCTCCACATGGCCCGTGGGAATGACATTGGTTTCTGCCTCTGTCGTGTTGCCTTTGTCATAATATTGTGATAATGGAATAATTCTGTGTTAGTTTTCTTCTTCCAGGTGCTTTCCCTTAGCATATGGTTTCTAGATTTTTCTGTGTTGTGTGTATTAGTAGTATATCCCTGTCATTGCTGAGTATCGTTTCATTGTGGGAGGTGCTGCTTTTTACTTATCCAGTCCCCACCACATGAAAATATGGATTGTCTCCAGTTCTGGGTTGGCATGGGTAAAGCTCCGTTAGCGTTGGAGGACAGGTCCTTGGGTGGCATTGATTGCGGTATCTGTGGAATGTAGCGAAGACACTGCCAGGAAACGGAGGCTACTCAAATGGATAACAGGTAGTGCTTGCCTTTAGCAAGTTGACAGAGATGCTGCAACATAAACGGGCAGCCATTTACTGAAGAGATCTGCGGTGTTCTGCAGAATTAGCAATATCTGAACTTGTTTTTAAAAGGAACATTGGGCGCTGCTCCATCAGATGCAGGGGTGGGGAGAGAGGCAGTGATAGGACCAGGCACAGTGCAGTCACTGCGGTGTGTCATCTCTCCTCGCAGGGGCTAACTCAGTCGGTTGTAGTTTCCAATGTTTTGTCCTGACAAGAACAAGCGGAACTTACTTCTTCACCGAGAATAGAATGTTAACTTCTGAAAAAGTTCATTTTGAAATTTGGAGGCTGTTTCAAATTCTTTAAGCATCTTTTCCCCCTCTCCGAATACTTTAGTTTCTCTTTTTCCCACTGTTGGCCAGCTTTCCGCATCTCTCTCTTCCTCCTCTTGGTGTTTTCTGGAGCTCCCAGAGCTAGTCTTGTTGTACTAGCAGTTCTGGGTTTTCACTGTCCCCCTGAAGCTAAAATTGGAGCTTAGGAATGGCTGTTGAGCATGCAGGTTGGCACTCCAACCAGGAGCTGTATTATAGATTTAGGTCATTTGTCCCCTCATTCATTCATTCAACAAGTTATTCTTTTTTAGCCATCTGTTGGCATGCAGTTGGACATGATGCAACCATACCTGGTGGCCTTCTCTCTGAGAGTAGCTGAGAACATATTAGTAATTCCACAATCAGTCTTAAGTGACTTCCCTGTAGCCCACTTTCTTACCTATTGTGTGTCGTGTTGGGCCTCTGCCTGTATTACTCACTTCCTCTGGACACTGCGCTGCTTTAGATGGGTCCTTGGTAGAGTGCATCCTGGTTCTATTTCAGTCTGGTGACCAGTCCTGCACTGCCTACCGCAGAGCTCCTTTTCTTGTGGTCTAGTGTCTTGTCAAGTTCGGTTCCTCTTTATTGCACTCTCAAGTGCGAGCTGCAATTCAAATAGACTGCATTTATCCAAGTAGAGAGAATTTTACAACCCCTGGAGTGGTACTTTAGGTTAAAATTATGGTCGATTCATTTGCCCCTACGTGAAGTGATTCCCTTACTGCCAATAACTTCAATCTTACCAAGTGCTTATTCAAAACTGTGCTTAACTCCTCATTTTTCCCCATCTTCACAGTCTTTCCTCAGATGATCCTTCTAAGCATGCTCTACTACTGTTGTTCTAGATTCTAGAGCAACAAAGTTGGAGGCATCTGAACACATGACAGCCAAAGGGAGTTGCTTCTTTGGGTCACGGTTAAACTAAGAGCATTCTACTCCCTCCTAAAATAAATTCCTTTATTTATTTATTTTTCAAAGCAGAAGGCCAGTCCTTAATGTCTAGAGTGTTCTTAGGATTAGGATCCATTCATTAATTAGGATCCATTCATCAGTGAGTGTAGCATAGTGCCCCGTAGACCGTAGGTGTGTACTTTTATCAAAATTAAAGGATATGTTACAAATATAGGAAACTAGGGGCCCGGTGCACAAAAATTTGTGCACTCGGCGTGGAAGGAGTCCCTCAGCCCGACCTGTGCCCTCTCACAGTCTGGGACCCCTCAGTGGATGTCCTATGATGGCCCCAGTCTGCCAGGTGCCTTCTGTGTGTGTGTGTGTGTGTGTGTGAGTGTGTGTGTGTGATCACTGGGGACCTGCCCCCAGCCGCATCTGAGGCTCGGAGCAGTCCTCCTGTGTGTGTCTACCTGCTGGGGACCTGCCCCCAGCCCCATCAGAGGCTCGGAGCAGTCCTCCTGTGTGTGCCTACCTGCTGGGGACCTGCCCCCAGCCCCATCAGAGGCTCGGAGCAGTCCTCCTGTGTGTGTCTACCTGCTGGGGACCTGCCCCCAGGCACACCATCAAGGCTTGGAGCAGGCACCCCCTCTATGCTGATCTCTCAGACTCTTGCCCTCCCCAGCATGTTGTTCTCTTTTTTGAGAGTGGCCAGGGCTGGGTGCGGCCTGCCTCCCAAGCTTGCCTACTGCCCATCTTCCTCCAGCCACCAGAAAGCAGGGAAAACCCCGCCTTGTGGTCAGGCCAGCCTTTTCCTGCTCCCTGATCCCCGGAAGGGACCTGGGAAGCCGCCAAGCAGGCCGCCAACTCTTTCCCACTCACCCGTCCCCTGCTGCCTTCCTTTCC
>PVJC01003697.1:31790-68574 GCA_004026665.1 Murina feae | reverse complement strand
GGGAGCCTATGGGTGGGGTGGCGGGTGGTGTGGGGGTGGGGAGCCTGATCAGTGGGTGGCAGGTGATGTGTGTGGGTTGGGTGGGGCGAGATGTGCGGGTGGCAGGTGGCAGGTGGCAGGTTGTGCGGACACAGGCTGGGCTGAGGGACCCCCGAGTGCACAAATTTTTGTGCACCGGGCCCCTAGTATATATATATATATATATATATATATATATATATATATATATATATATATGCCTAAACGACCATTGCAACTGAATGGATGACCGAATAGGCTGCATGGGGTGACCAGGCCAGCAGGGCAGTTAGTGAGGGACAACCAAACGACTGAGCAGCAGGCTGCATGGGGCAACCAGACCGGCAAAGGGGTTTAGTGAGGGGCAACCAAATGACCGACCAAGCTGGCAGAGAGGGGCAGTGAGGGACAACAATGCTGGTGGAAGGGGGGAAGTTGGGGGTGACCAGGCCACCATGGGGGGCAGTTAAGGGTGATCAGGCAGGCAGGCAGATAAGAAGTTAGGAGCCAGTCATCCTGGATTGTGAGAGGGATGTCTGACTGCCAGTTTAGGCCCGATCCCCAGGATTGGGCCTAAACCAGTAGTCGGACATCCCCTGAGGGGTCTTGGATTGGAGAGGGTGCAGGCTGGGCTGAGGATACACCCCCCTTCACAAATTTCATGCACCAGGCCTCTAGTAAAGGTATAAATTGCTGCTAAGATGAGCCAGGATATACCTAACCTTTAAGTTAGAAGCATAGGAGGCTCCGTTAAATGTCATATATCTTGCTTTGAGGTTTATTTCAGAGTTCAATTCTCCACTTCACCCCCAAGTGAATCCCTTGGAGCTTCTCTTGGCAATGTCCTAGTAGTACATCTAAATTGGATCAGCCATGTGTATGAGTCATTGTGATAATTCCTTTAGACCTGGTGGGGAACTAGACCTTGGCCAAGGACTGCATCAGAAGCAGCAGTCCCCTTTGGCTTCTCTGCCTCTTCATAACATGCCTTGAGATTTCTATGAAACTTAATAGCTTATCTTCCACTAAGGCATCTCAGCCTAACCCCATGAAATTCGTTCCAAATTAGTGAAGCTGTGAAGTGATTTTTGCTTTCTATAGAGCCCTGGTCCCCTGAGACCATTAAGAAGACACTTTTCAAACCTGGGGAACCTCACTCTGGTATCAGGGATGGAGCCCAAAATTCAGTTCAGAAGACTTCAGAGGTGTCTCCAAAGTTCTCTGAGCTTCATTTTTCTCACAGGAGTATAAGGGCCCAGGCTTTATCCTATAGCCAAGTTGGTAGGAGGTTGCCATGATTAAAGGTGCTTCCTCTGTTTTTTCATTGCGCTCTGCCATTTTCCATCAGGCCTTCCTCATTAGCTGGACAAGAAGGTTTACAGAGCCAAACCAGCAGCTGATTCCCTCAGGCACTGTTTTAGTTCTAGTGCTTCCCCTGGCTTTGAGCATAAAAGTGCCTCCCAGGATGAGGTGACTTGCCACACATTTGGCTGACACCTGCCTATGAAGAGAGACGACAGAAACCACTTTCTTAGAACAGCCCTGAAGCAGTCAAGTCAGCACTGCCTGTAACAACAGTCTTTCGTCCTAGTGAGGCACAGGTCCCACTGCAGAGCCCGGAGATAAATTCTTAGTCTAGTGAGCCCTTCCAACCTGCTGGTCAAGACTTTGCTGTCATCACATGTGGCTTACATGGTCCTCCAAGTGCAAGGTCACAAAAGGCATTAAGCTGCAAACTCCCAGACTGTAAGAGGAAGGCAGAAGCTTGCAGGTCATGCCTTCTAGAATCTAGATTTCAACATCCCAGGCTGAGAGGCATCCCACTTTTGAACACCTCTACTGGGAGCAAACTCAGCACCCCAAGGGGCAGCAGTCCTTCTACTGTTGAACAGCTCTAATGGTTAAAAGACCATTCTTTTAACCAATCCCCATCTGTCTCCTTATATTTCCTATGGAGCTACATGGCATGTCTGCTGACCCTGCCATCTGATGCTATTACCATTTGTGCACTATGTCTTTGCAACTATACCAGATGGTTTGTGAGGGCATGAACCATGTATCCTGCTTTTTATGCATCCCTATAGCATTGGTGACTGGCTTTAAGGCTGCTGTGTAGTATTCTTAGTTGTGTTCTGAGTTTCTTCACTTGTGGTAACAGTCCCCTCCCAGTCCCCTTTCCCTCCTCAAACCTGAATTATGTTCATTCTAACTCCACCCCAGCTTCTCATACCAGGGCCAACCTTGAGGAATAGTATTATATTCATGGTCATCTTTGGAAAATGTCCAGGTAATCTTTTTTTACTCTTTATTGTTGAAAGTATTACACGTGCCGCACCCCCCCCTCCATTGACCTCTTCTAGCCTGCCTCCACCCCGTGCCCCAGGTTGTCATCACCCTATTGTCTGTGTCCATGGGTTATGCATATATGCATACATTCTTTGGTTGATCTCTTCCCACTCACCTACCCTTTTCCACCTTTCTTCTGAGGTTTGACAGTCTATTCCATGCTTCTATGTCTCTGGATTTATTTTGTTCATCAGTTTTTTTTATTCGTTAGAATAGAGTCCGGTGCATAAAATTCATGCACTGGATGGGTGTCCCTCAGCCAAGCCTACCCCCTCTCACAGTCTAGGAGCCCTCAGGGGATGTCCTACTGACAGCTAAGGCCCACTTCTCACAGGGAGTGGGGGGCAGGGGGGCTAAGCCACAGTCTAGCTGCAGCAACTTGGAGCAAGCCCCCCTCTGCGGGTCTGCTGGGGGCCTTGGTCCTGGCCACACCACAGAGTGGCTCAGAGCACATCCCCATGGGCAGGTCTGTAGGTCCACTGGGGGCCTTGCTCCTAGGGCAGGTGGCATGGCGTGCCTGCCCATGAACCTCCAGCGAGAGTGGCCTCAGAGCTGGGTGGTGTCGTACTCCCGCTGGAGGCCTTGTTCCCAGGGCAGGAAGGCTCCCAGGGCAGACAGCGTGGTGTGCCTGACCTTGAACCCCCAATGGGAGTGGCGCTGCGGCTGGGGGTAGGCTCTGAGCCACGTTGTATCTGCTCGGAGCCTGCCCCCAGCCCTGGTGTGTGGTGTGTGTCCACTGGGGCTGAGGCATGCTTTGAGTTGGTCATGATGTAGCCTCCTGAGCTGGTTGTGATGTACTGGCCTAATTTGCATATTCTTCTCTTATTATATAGGATTCCACATATGAGTGAGATTATGTGATACTTATCTTTCTCTGACTGGCTTGTTTCACTTAGCATAATACTCTTCATGTCCCTCTAAGCTGCTGAAAATGGTAACACTTCTTGCCTTAGGGCATTGTCAGCTCATTCTCTCCTTGAGCCATTTGTATCTGTAAGTCAGTCTACATGTGCAGCAACACAGATCCCAACTCCAAAAGGCCAATTGACTGTGTCCAGGGCATAGCAAAACTGCCCTCCTGGGATTTCCTTTTATATTTGCTCTCCATGAGTCTAACTGCTATGAACCCTCATGCCTCTTGTCCAATCTGACAACTTCCAGGAAGTATCCTCTCCTCTCCTGAACTCTTATGTACTTCTCTATGCCAACACCTAGCATTTGAAGAATATACAACTTTCTTTCTTCTGTAATTGTTAAACACGTTAATGTTTTGTTTCCTCGTGTACACTGCAACTTCCTCAAAGGCAGGAACTGTGATGGTGACATTTCTGCATTTATCACAAAACCTGGTACAGAGATGAGCACACAGTTCAGTATAAATTAAATAAGTCTTTAATTTAGAAATCTCTAGGGGGAAAAAGGCTAACAGTGAGTGAGTCAGGGTAGACAGTTTAACCTAACATTACTGCATTATTAAGACATTGAGCACCTGCTAAGTGTAAAGCTCCCATCTGTCTTAGTGTGATAGAACCCCCTTAGCAAAAGATGCCCAAATTCCCTTTTATTGCAAACCCAGAAAACACAATCTGCTTTTTAGTATACTGTCCTTTGAATTTTACACACACAGTTCCACCTGGTCACATCCTGAGACCCCTTGTCACTGTGGCTTCTATGATCTGTGTCTCCAGCAGTAGGGATGGGTTTGCCGAAGTCATCCATAATCTCATACTTGAGACACAGTATTCGTAAAAATGGCAGGTGAGGCTAGAGATACAACTTGAAGGAAACGTTTAACTTCAGCAGCAAACCTGGTGAAGTTCTAGTGAAAAATTACCCTAGTTTCTAAGGGTTTTCTTAAAATAGGCAAGGAAATGTGCCCAGTGAGTAAGGGAGATGGTGGGTATGGTTGGTATGATCATGTAACAACGCCTAATGAGACTTCATATTAAGAACTAACAGGATCTCTGTGTGCAGAACATGGCCCCTGAAGATATGGAGTGGGTGGGGCATGCAACCGCTTGTGAACTATGCTTAGGCCTCAAGGCCTTTTGCACAATCTCTGCCTGTACTGGTCTCCCCTCCCACCGTTCATTACTAGCTCCTTCTTAGTCTTCAGGCCAATATTACCTCCTCTGAAAGGCCTGTATAAAGAAGCTCCCCCATCAATACTTACTTCATACATCAGTTTCCTCTCATAGCATTTCACATTATTTGTAATTTAAAAAATATATTACTTCACTAGTATTGTGTCTGTCTCCATATACTTATATTTTCTACATATTTAGAATATAATAAGCTCCAGTGAAGACATGGCTATGTCTGTTTCATTCAACACAGTATGCCCCACAGAACCATATACAATTAGTGCTCAAAAAAATTCTTGAGATTATGATTATGAAACAGTGTGACAGAATAGAAAACACAGGAAATTTAAAATCAAGTGAGCTGGGTTCCTGTTTCAGCTTAGTCATTTACTGTTTGTGTGACATCAGGCATATTGCTTAACTTCTCTGAGCCTCAGTTTCCTCACTTATATGAATTAATATTACCTATCTTACAATACAGTTTGGAGGGGAAAGATAAGCTAATGAATGAGAAAGTACTTGATAAAATGTAGAGTCCTGAACAAACATGAATGATTTTAGTATTATGCTAGTTACCCAAAATAGTACCTCTGCTTTCTTCCCGGGATGCCTACCACAGGCACCAGATAACCCCACCATCAGTCACCCTTGGATTAATGCTATCTCAGGGACATTATAAATTAAAAACCTTTGTGAAATGTTAGTCCAGGCATTTGACTTTATCATTACCTGAGAGAGCGCAGGTTCCTAGAGGATGGGCTCGGGACAGGCAGTCTCAGGAAGAGGGGTGATGGGAGGAGAATCCTGAAATGACTTATGCTCAGATGATTCTGGAGAGTGAATTCAGGAGGGGAAAACTTCAGTGGGTGCCCTGGTGAAGCCAGGACACTGATCTGTTAGGCAGAGGAAAGACACAGGAAGGGAGATGGAAGCGCCAGCTGCAAACTTTCTCTCCTTGGTCTATGTGTATGTTAAGAACACTTGATCTTACAGAATCCATGCGTGTACGTTGGAGAGAGGGGAGGGAAGCCAGAGAGCAGGAAACAAATGCCAAGGGAGCTGTAGTTAATCATAATAACCATTAATATTGACTTCGGTGCCATTTTAAAGGAGCCATTTGTTATAAGAACCAATAGTCAAAACCCCAAGTCAGCCCGGCTTTGTCTTATGAGCTCTAAAAATAATGGCATTTTGCTGTTCATCTGTTTTAATTTTCCAAAATCAAATGCAATTTGAAATCAATTCAAAAATTGATTTCTTTCTTCTAAACAAAGAGACCTGAGAAGGAGAAAGGAAGGAAGGAAGAAGGAAGGATAGACAGATCAGGCTTTTCAGTGAATCATATAACAATACCCCAAAAGCAGGAGCCCAAGGTAGTAATTATTCCCCTAACTGAAAAACATGAAAGGAAAATGGATGAGAACTATGACCCCATGAGCAGTAAGTACTCTCTCTCCAGAGCTAGGGCCAGCAAATCACTTACTTGTAGCTTCAACAATGACATGTGAAAGCTGGGAGGAATAGTTAAGGTCAATTGACACCTAGTTTTTAAACTACCACCTCATTTTAATCAGTTCCCTATGCCATTCTGCATCTCCAGCTGGCAAACTGGCTAAACTAAATCAGCGTTGTTTGCTCTTTTTCAAGCAGCTCTAAACAAAGTGGAAATAGTTCAGTGATCTTGCAGTGAAGACAGTTTGGAAGAGATCAGCAGATTATTTTCCGGCCAGGCCTTGTAAGGGTTTCTGCACTTTGCTATGGTCCCCAGAGTCCAAGGTCTGGCACTCTACATGACCTCTGGGGACAGGTTTAAAATAGCCAAACTCATAATAAACAGACTGACAACCTGAACCACTAAGTTATTAATAGATGACTGTGAGATGGACTCATCCAACAGCCAGAATGCTTGGACCCACTACCCTGGTGTCCAGGACAGAAACAGAACTCACTAAACAAGTCTAAATATGAGAAAATAAAGATGAACTGCATTAATTTAAATCTAGGCACATAGTTTCATATAACTTAATTCTTTGGGCCTGATCTGTAAAAAACATAATAATATTTTCCATGTAGCATCGTGTGTTTTTTTATATATATTTGAAAACACATTTTGTGAACTGGAAAACATGATACAAAAGGAAGTGGTTATTTTTGGCATTGAGAAGGCAGTTTGGTGTACATAAAATCTCAGAAAGAGGAACTAGAAAGTTCTGCAGGCAATATTATCCACTCTGGTGGAATGTAAAACACTGTCCACACTGCACTACAGAGACTGTGTAAGGACTGGAAGCCACCACACAGAGTCTCCGTCCCTTGGACACATGGAGAAATCTGAAATCTCTAACTCACCTTTTTTTCAAAATTCCTTATCAGACATCAAAAGCTTCCATCACCCTGATATCACCTCATGAAGCACATGTTGAAATTAAAGATACTGCCAGGGACTCCCATGAATTCCCTCTGAGTTGGATGTCTTCCTGGAGATATCTCCCTGTCTGGCAATTAGGCACACCCCCACCTTAGCAGCTGCGCCTTCACACAGTTGTTCTAAGGGTGCTGCTGCTATAAAAAATTGAACTTACCTACTCCAGGAAGATTCATGTCGCCTTTCATTCCAGGGGGTGTCCTTTCTAATCTGATCCCCAAATTCTGGGTGTGCCCCTCTGTTGAGAACAATGAGGAATTCCCACTCTGAGCCACGCAGGGAGAGGTGAAATGAGGAGGGCAGTGACAGCACAGAATGGGTGGTTCTAAACCTCCGAAGATCTAATCGGTTCTGTGGGACAGTGAGAATCGGGCACCATTCACTCTGGGAAGAAGCAGGAAGAAAGGAAACAAGAGAAACTAAAGTACATTTCAGAAGCCTGAGTGGTAAACCCAATGGGGACTTCCCACTGTCCTTGGAATCAAATCTAAGTTGCATGTTATGACCCATGAGGCCCCAAGTAACCCAGATTCTGCCTGCTGCTCTGACTATACTCAGCCCATCCCCATCATTCCACTCCTTCTCCACTGACCTTTATAGTCTTAAGACCTGCTAACTCATGCCCAACTTAGAGTCCTTGCACCTGCTATTCCTTTTGTCTGGGACCCTCTTCTCCCATATCTTTGCCTGACTGAGTCCTTCCCATCACTCAGGTTTCAGCTCAAGTGTCACATCCTTGGGCGATCTTCTCTGATAGCTTATTAATGTTGCCAACTCCGTCAGCCATTCTCTCTCTCCTATTACCATGTTTTATTTTCTTTATAGTCCTTTCATGACATTATATTATTTTTTTCTTTATTGTCTGATTTTATCTCCACAAGAGACAGAATGGAGAACCAGAATAGGTGAGACTGAAGAATTGCAAGTCAGAGCCATTAATAGGCTGTGGGGAGAGACAAATACTGAAAGCCTGAAGAGGAATGCCTTACTTTGCGCATGTGTATAAGCAGACTGGGTCCGCTTAAATAGGCTGGGTTCATAATGCATGGCTTATGCAACAGCTACCTTTGCATATATTATTTCCTGCCTCATGTCTCCATAGAGGGAAGGACTATTGTCCCATTGCTTAGAAGGGAGGGAGCAGCATTAGAATTCCACATTTGCTCCTCTCCACCAGAGGAAAAGGAAACATTAACTGAGCAATAGTAAACAGAAGGTTTAAGATCACTTCATTGAAAGAATAATGTGGGCCTGTCTCTTTTCTAACACTTTCTCAGCTTCTGGTCTCTCTTCTGTAAGCCCAAATTGGTAGGAACTCTTATTTCAAAAGAAGTCCCCCATTCTCTAGCCTCAAAGCCTCTAGCTAATTTTAATTTGGGGTAATGAAAAGCCCCATTACATCTCATTTCTAAACCATATTCTCTGGTCTACCTTTAATAGAGAATCTTAGTTTTTAGATATAGGCAGGAAGATGATAAATATGTGGACTTAGATCACTGAAGTTTTCATCTTGGCTCCACTACCCATTTCATGACCTTGGATAAGTTACTTGATATTTCTGTTCCTTAATTTTCTCCTCTATAAAATGGGAATATTAATAGTATCCACTTCAGAGAGTTGATATAAAGATTAGGTAATATGATATAAAATACCTAGCAAGCTATAGTAAATTAACAAATTTTAGTTATCATCACTATCAATAGGTACTAAAGGTGTGATATGGATCTACATCTAATTCTTTGTGTTTGTTGTTAAAGCCAAGCAGAGTAGACAGATAGGCAGATTAGCTTTAAAAATGTCCAACATGGACCAGAAAACTTGGGTTATAAACACAGAGAAGAGCATTTGGGGCCTAAAGAGACAAAAATTTTTTCTGGGGCCTCTGCAACATTGGTGTTTGGAACCTTACATGTGGCTTCATCAGGGTCTGTTGCCATGATTAGTAAGTAACTTTATTTTGAATATCTGGGGCCTTACTGGGATTTGGCTTTGGAAAAGATCAAAGTGAGCTCTGGAATCAAGAGAAACACTCTGGGTCCCTTAGACTACACAAAACCAGCAGAATTTTCATGAGTTTCAGAACCCCATAGGAAGAGGATAAGGTCTTTACTAGACGCAGGGATGACTCACCTCAAAACCAGCAGGCCACTGGAGCTATCATAAGCATTAGTTGATCTGAAGTATGCGAGGATAGTTAATAGAATTGGCCTTTTTGTTTGTTTATAGGGATTTTACATCTGATATATCTCTCAGCTAGGACTGCAGTCCAAGGCTTTCAACCACAAGAGCAACTAAATTCTTTTTGAGTTAAAAAGCAATGATATGGAAACCAGGGGTTTTTAAATGATTAATGTTGAGCATTGTTAGTTGCCATTGTATCAGCTGCTCCAAATCTCCCTTAATTTTGTCTAAAATAGCATGCAGGACCAAGAACAAAGCCTTAAAGGGAAAAACCTTGGGTCCATTTGAAAGGCCACAGACTTCCAGAGTCTCTTTTTCCCCCTCCATGTCACCTATTTGGGAGGATGTGGGATTTCTGTTTTGTAAGTGATCTTTTTCTGATATGTTTGTCAAGAAGCCTAACATCATAGATAGGGAGGAATAGCCACTTAACTCTGACACTGCTTTTTCCCCATTCTCCTTCTACTTCTCTCATCTCTCTCTCAATCCTCAAAACAAGTTGTCTTCTTATTATTTTAACCTTTATAGTTGAAAGTAGTACATATGTATTTTAACCTTTATAGTTGAAAGTAGTACATATGTCCCCTTTTTTCACCCACTGACCTCTTCCAGCCCGCCCCCGCCTCCCACCCCAGGCCTTCACCACTCTATTGTCTGTGTCCATGGGTTATTCATATATGCATACAAGTACACTGATTGATCTCTTCCCTCCCACCCATCCCCTGCCTTCCCTCTGAGGTTCAACAGTCTGTTCATTGCTTCTATGTCTGTTCATTGGATCTATTTTGTGAAGCTAGTTAGAGAAAGATAAGTATCACGTGATCTCACTCATACGTGGAATCTAATGAACAACATAAACTGATGAAGAAAAAGTTGTTTTCTTATTCTATAGACCCCAAGCTGTGAATATTTCCCAAGTGTTTTGCCTTGTTTACTCTGCTCTTTTCCAGCCCATGCTCAGTAGACTCATCCACTGCCAAAGCTTCAGCTCCCTCCTCCAAGTAGATGACACCCCCACAGGATACTCCCTGCAATTATATTTCAGATCCACATTTCACACCTCCTACAGGCAATGCTGTGCTGGTAAATGTTTAACAATCGACTTACAGCAAGAGCAGGAAACCTCCGATTTCTAGTTTTTGCCAATTTCTGTTTCTGTTTCATCAACACTAACAATATGGGCAATTTCAAGCTAATATTGTGAGGTCACTGAGCACATAGTTGAGAATATATATATATATTCAGCTCTCACAAGCCAGTACAGTTGGATCCCCTATAGGTACAGGTGGCCTCCACTGGATGTCCTGCTGTCACCTCAAACTCAACATCTCCAAAAATAAGCGTCTTTCCACAAACTTTCTCTTCCAAGTTACCTTCATTCTATCAATGGCATCTGTTAGAAGGGAAGTAGCATTTCTCAGGTTTCAGGTTTCCTTGAGGAAGCGTCCATTAGGATAATACTCATGGCCTCTCTGTGACCCCTCATTCCCTGTCCCTAAAGGCATGACTTAGCTCACTGGTGAGAGTGATGAAGAAACTGTTAACTCAGTTCCTTCCATGCTAGGGGTCAGCAAACTCCAGCCTATGAACCAAATCCAGCCAGCCACCTGTTTCTGTAACTACATTTTTACTGGAACACAGCCACACTTGTTCCTTTACCTACTGTCTATGGCTGCTTTCCAACGTCACAGCAGAGTCAAGTAGTTGTGACAGAGATCAACCTTACAACCTGCAAAACCTCAAGTATTTATTCTCTGGCCCTTCACAGAAAAAGTTGATGACCCAGCTCTGGGACTTTATTTTGCAGATATGCCTACCCTGAGAAAAGGTTTCAGGCTGTTCTCAGCTAAGTGGCAATCTTACAGGATGAGCTGGTTTCCTGGAGGGGAAAACTACAGTTGTCCTGGTGGACTAGTTAGTGTATAGGAAAATCTGCATAATTCACAGGATACTCACATTTTTAAAATAAACTTTTTATTTTCAGAGGAGAAGAGAGAGAGAGAGAGAGAGAGAGAGAGAGAGAGAGAGAGAGAGAGAGAATCAGTGATGAGAGAGAATCATTTGATCGGTTTTCTCCTATACATTCTACACTGAGGATTGAGTCCACAACCTGGGCATGTGCCCCGAATGAGAATTGAACCAGGACCTCCTGGTTCATAGGCTGATGCTCAACTACTGAGTAGCCAGGGCAGGACACTCATATTTTCATATTCATTTGTTTTATGTATTATTTATCAGTAGGTTCTGAGCTCTGGGGAAGAAAGAGGTATTATTTATTGCTCCCCCTAAAACTCAATAGTACTACTTGTTTTCTGATACTCCAACTTAGAAATCTTGATATCCTCTTAAATCTTTACCCTTTCTATCCATATTATTTTGTCATGAATATAATGTCGTTTTGAGGATTAAATAAAATAATTCTCATAAATGTTGCAGAACCATGCACTAAATAAACATTAGTTATTATTATGAAATAAATATGCCTTCCCTGCAAGAGATATTCCTTGGCAGGTGTGGCAGAAAGGGCTGTGGCCACAGGGTTTGGAAGGTTCTAAGCCTAGTTATAGAGAAACTTGAAAATCACTATGCTAGCCAAATACGTGTTGTATTGTTCCCTTCTCTCCTTCTTCTCAACTCTATCCATTCCTATGTTACTCCTCCCTGCAAAAAAATGCATTCCCCCTCCTTCATCTTCACCTATCCAAACCTAGCACAATTGAAGATCCTAAAATATTAGTGTACTTATAATCAATACCATGCAATTTAACACTTAACTGTTCATTAATCCTTTCATGATATCTACATCAATCACTCCTAAAAAATAATACATTAAATGTCACTCTTTGAATGAAAACATCATCTAGTTTATAGCATGTGCTCAATAAATCTATGGGCACTCTGGGAAAAGGTTTGGAATATATGCATGCAGGCCTCAGCAACTAGGGCATTTATCAGTCATTAATAAACTGGGCATTACAATTTGGTGATCTGAAGACCATGGGCTCCAGTATCAGACAACCTGGACTCAAATCCCAGCTCCACTGCTTGCTAGCAATGTGATCTTAGACAAGTCACTTAACCTCCCTGGGCCTTGATTTATTCATATGGATAATGGGTGTAATAAGAACAATCAAACCTCATCGAGTTCTCAGGAGGATTTAATGAATTTGTCTATAAAATTTAGCAAAATGCCTGTAAGTGTTGGCTTACATTGTAAGTATTGGCTGCTAATGTTATAAATTGCTTTATCAGATTAAGTGAACAGGGCCTCCTAGAAATGGAACACAGAGCATATATACTAGTATTCTGCCAGGATGAATCACTAAAAAAGAGTCAAAGCATGGAGTCAGACATGGAGGAGACTCTGTACAGAAGGGCCCTGGGGAACTATGAGAAACCACAGTAGGAAAGAGAACTTGTAATTTGGAACGCTCAACACAAACTTCAGATTCACATGTTTGTCTTAGGCTAATTCTCACAGTGATTACAATACCCTAGCCTCACCCAAGTTTAACTCTAAAAAAAGAGAAGAGCTAACACTGCATTTTTGAAGGACTCCCATTTGGTTTATTAAGTAATTAACTTCCTGACGCACAAAGGACAAAGCACTGAGGGGCCCTCTGTAGCCAATTAAAGCCCAAATGACTAGATTGCTGCAAATAATAGGCACACAGGGAAAAGCCTTCTCTTCTGGAAGCTACCTCCCACCAACCTACTAATTAGCCTGGGGAGAAGAAGAGCGATGGCTAGGAAGCCAGGAAATGCCAACCTGAAAGAGGGGTGGGAGGCCTGGGAGCCAAAAGGATATTAGGCAATGCTCAGACCATCCTTCAGTGAGTGTTAAGCAAGAATCAGGCAAGCACAAAGCACCATATCTGACCAGCTACTTGACTGGGAGCACTGACCCACTACAGAAGCCCACAGCCAATTTCTAATGTTCTGTAATGCAGGTTATTTACAACTAATTTGGAATCTCAGGATGGCCTCAATCTGAGTCTCAGAATATTCCCTAGATAACCAATATCACTGTTACTCACCAGTCATTCTAATGTTAAGATGAATCAAGCACAGCAGAGAAGATACACATTGTTCCCTGAGTTTTTTGAACCATCCCTTACTCATTTCTCTATTTCCCACTAGTGCCTGGCACAGTGCTTGTACAAAGGAAGTGCTCAATAAATGTTTATTGAATTGTGATACATTTGCATCTCAAAATTGGCTAAGGATGAAGGAGGAACAGAATTAGGAAAACAGTTCCTGGTCATGTGCAGCACCATTACTTCTTATAAGTACCGCGCGCTAACCGATTGCGCCACTGGAGCTCCACCATTACTTCTTTTTGTATATTTTCTGCTAAATCACCTTGACTACACTAACCATATTTAGCAAGATGTGTGACAAATTGTACAAGAAATACAATGCATTGAAATCTGGATTTTATTATGTTCCCCATCTTCAACAATGGCCTCATTTTCCAAAAAGTGTTCTTAAAAAAAAAAGTTTTTGAATCATTGGTTTCAGCTCTAGGTTCTATGTAACTTGAGGCAGTGTTGCACACATAGTAGAAAGAGCACAGCTTTTGAGGTATATGACCTTGAGCAAGTTACTTAATTTCGCTGAGCCTCTGTTTTCTATCTGTAAAATGGCTGAATATTAATAGACCCTCACTAATAGGATTTTGAGTTCTAATCAAGTGAACACCTCCAATATGCTTAGAAAAAAAGCCTAACCATAATAAGCACTTAATAAATTCTAGGAAGTATTTGTATGAGGATTAAGTGAAATTAAATTAGATGAAGCATGTGAAACAGGGGTCACAGCTTGTATATAATTAGGACTCAGATATGTTTGACATATCCGGTATAATCTTTAAACAGCCCTAAAGAAAGTTATTTTAGCATTAACTGAGGAAACTCCTAGAGAACTGTGGTACAGGAAGGAATAAGATACTCTGACCTTGATCAGATGGTGGAATAGAAGGGGTAAAACAGCTTAGTCACAGGAATCTTGAGTATAGTGGGGTATCTGCCACGTGGATTTGTTTCCAAGCCCAAATCCTAAATGGCTTGTGTCTTAATAGGGAGAAATGGAACGGATAAGACCATTAAAGATTATTACTAAAAGCTATAAAGGCAGAAAATGTGTGAGTTAAATAACTGGAGGTGAGTGGAGGAGACTGTAACATTAAAGGGAAAAAGAACTATACATAAGCACTCTATACTCTATTTGTGAAAGTTGTTTCCCATTGGAGTATGGGTTAACAATTCTGATACTGCTATACATGTATACTAGAATTGAACAATTAAGTAAATGGCAGATGGTGGGAGCCAGATTTCTTGCTGTTGAAATGGGAATTCACAGATCAGTGAGGGGAGAGCATAGAATGATCCATGTGGTAATACAGCTGGAGACATTAGTTTGAACTCATGTTAAGCTTAATATAGATTCATATAGTTACATATATAACTATTAATAAATATATGTATAGACACCTGTATCTCCTTGCTCTGTCAGCTAAGAAAGCCTAGAGGCCATGACATTTCAATAGCAACAAGGGCAGGAAGTGCTCAAATCTTGGTTTCTAATACCATTCTTTAAAAAAAGAAGAAGAAGAAGAAGAAGCATGACTCTTTGGAGAAATAGCTGACTCTAGGAATTGAACAGGAAATTACGGGATTGCTTTGAAAAAATCACACACACAGATGCTAATGAGGGTATATCAAAAAGGCAATGGGATGCAGGAATCCAATGAAAGAGCTTCTAATGGCCAAAGTGAGAATTGTTTAGCAACAAATTAATAAAGTAATAGAACAGTCTCTATTCATTAATAGTGGTAGTTATGCTCCATAAAGTCTCCATGTACACTATTTTATTGAATACTGAACCACTGCTCTTAGGGGAAATACAGAGTTAGGTTCCTACAAGCCTGTAATCACAACCTTCTTTTTAACAGATCAATACATAAGCTTGTTTAATATAGTTTTCTGTTTAAAGATAATCTATTTAATACATATTGTTGAGTCATTATTGAACTCATGGCCAAGAGCACTATAATTCCTGACTATAAAAAATAAGCTTATCCTAACATATGCATTTTCTGTATCATAGCCTTCTTGCACTCTGAAACACTAGAAAGTACTTTGGCATTAAGCTTGGGCTATTTTAAAGACTGAAATCACAAACAAAAAAAACCCCACAAAATGGGGGAAAATGTGACACTAAATAGACCAAGAAAAGGATATTTGTTCATAGTTTGAGATGGAAAATAATAAGGCAGAGTATTGCCTTTTTTCACCTCAGCTGGGAATAGGCACTTCAAACTACTCAAGTTTTTGTTGTTCTGTACATGCCTTCAAATGAACATGAAATCTCTGCAAGTATTATTCTAGGTGTTATAAATAAATTCTAGTGAGTAGGCAAATGCAAAAATACAGAATCCATGAATAATGAGGATTAACTATACTAAGCTATAACCCAAAATTAAAAACAAATATCCATGAGTCCACAGTGATATAAATGATCTCTTATATAAAAGGCCCATGGCCATCATGCCGTAACACTGTCACAACCAAACAATCAGTGGTTCTCTTGGCTGGCGGGTTGGGATGTGAGGTATGAGCGACAGAGAGCTATGAGTGGCGGAGGGCAGGGCAGTGAGCTACTACCAGTGATGGGCAGGGTGGCCAGCTGAGGCAAGTGGAGCGAGCCACTCGCATATGATTTTGTGCACACTGGTCCTCTAATTATATAAATAAACAAATAGGTAAGAAGAGACAAGTCTCTTGTGCAGAATAAATTTAAATAATTTATGTAGATACTCTACCCTCAAGATAGTCCCCACTCCTTAAATGTTAGCTGTGCATATTGACTTTATTCCAAACAGTACAGTATAGAAAGGTATATATATATATATATATATATATATATATATATATATATATATATATATTTGATTTTTTTACAGAGAGGAAGGGAGAGGGATAGAGAGTTAGAAACATTGATGATAGAGAAACATCAATCAGCCGCCTCCTGCACACCACCTACTGGGGATATGTCTGCAACCAAGGTGCATGCCCTTGACCGGAATTGAACCTGGGACCTTTCAGTCCACAGGCCAACACTCTATCCATTGAACCAAACCGGTTAGGGCAGAAGGGCATTTTAAAAAAATATATTTTTATTGATTTCAGAGAGGAAAGAAGAGGGAGAGAAAGAGTGATAGAAACATCAATGATGAGAGAGAATCATTGATTGATGGCCTCCTGCACGCCCCACACTGGGGTTGAAGCCCGCAACCTGGGCATTACCTGACAGGTAATTGAACCATGACCTCCTAGTTCATAGTTTGATGTTCAACACTAAACTATGCTGGCTGGGTGAAAGGCTTTTTTTTTAAATAAGGGTGACTTTACAGTAGAAAAACCTGACAAACATTACCTCAGTCAGGTTATTAAGTTCAATGTTAACTGTGATAAGTCATGCTGAAAGTAGGTACCTTTGATATAATGGTCAAGGATGGCATTTTACCTGTGGTCTTCCACCCAAAAAAACCTATACTCCAAGTCTAACCAGGAGATGGATATTAGACAAATCTCAATTGAAGGACATTCTACAAAATTCCTGACTAATATTCCTCAAAACTGTCAAAGTCATTTTGGTTTGTCTCCAAGTAACTTGATTTTTTTCTTGATCTCATTGTTAACCCATTGACTGTTTAATAACAGGTTATTTAGCCTCCATGTGTTTGTATTTTTGAGTTTTTAATTGTAATTAATTTCTACTTTCATACTGTTGTGATCTGAGAAGATGCTTGATATGATATCAATCCTCTTGAATTTTTTAAGGCTTATCTGTGTCCTAGCATATTATCTATCTTAGAGAATGGTCCATGTGAATTTTAAAAGAATGTATATTCTGCTGCTTTGTGATAAAATGCTATAGTATCTGAGTGGTAGAAATGCCCTGTAGACTTGTGCTGCTATGCATCTCTTCTGATGACTCATTTACTGACAACAAAACTGTAGCTTGACAACAGCCATAGTGGAGAATATTTATAATGTGGTAAGTTGAAAATGCTGAAAGTAACCCTGGCTGGTTTGGCTCAGTAATTAAAATGTTGGCCTTCAGACCAAAAGGTCTCTGGTTCCATTCCATTCCTGGTCAAGGGCACATACCTTGGTTGCATGTTTGATACCCTATCCCAGTTGGGGCACATGCTGAAGGCAACCAATCAATGTGTCTCTCTCACACTGATATTTCTCTCTCTCTCTCTCTCTCTCTCTCTCTCTCTCTCTCTCTCTCTCTCTCCTCTCTCTTCTCTCTCCCTCTTCCTTCCTTCTCTTCCTCTCATGCTAGGTTCCTCGGGCAAGGGGGATGTGCTCTCTTGTGCCCAGGACTGGCTTCTCTCAATAAACTTTGCTTCCACCAAACATTTTATTTTTGTTCATGAATCCATTATTTGGTTTTGCAAGACAACAAACTTGGACTCAAACACCACATTTTGATTTCAGTATGAAGAATGGAAAAAGTAGGACGTTAAGACAATCCTATATAATAAAGAAGTACTATGCAAATTGATCATCATGCCCTTGCACAAGATGGCTTCCCCCATGTGATCAAAAGATGGCCACCCCCATGTGGTCATAAGATGGTCAGCAGGGGAGGGCAGTTGGGGGAAACCAGGTTGGCAGGGGAGGGTCATTGGGGGTGACCAGGTCAGCAGTGGAGGGCAATTGGGGGGGACCAGGTTTGCAGGGGAGGGCAGTTGGGGGTGACCAGGCCAACAGGGGAGGGTAGTTTGGGGCATTCAGGCCAGCAGGGGAGCAGTTAGGCATTGATCAGGCTAGCAGGAGAGTGGTTAGAGGGGATCAGGTTGGCAAGCAGAAGCAGTTAGGGGTAATCAGGCAGATGAGCAGTTGGGAGCCAGCAGTCCCGTATTGTGAAAGGGATGTCTGACTGCCGGTTTAAGCCTGATCCCTGATCCCTGTGGGATCCCTTGAAGGGTCCCAGATTGGAGATGGTACAGACTGGGCTGAGGGACACCCCCCACCAGTGCACAAATTTAGTGCACTGGGACTCTAGTAAATTCATAAAATGTCAGAGTTTAAGCCAATAGGATGCTGGAGCCAGCATAAACTGTCTAACAAGAGACAACTGTGCACATCTCTCCCCAACACCACATTCAGTGACTACAAGTTGGTAGTTTGAAACCAACTTAAAGAGAATAATACCCCCTAGAAATCTATAAATCAGGGTGATTTTCCCCCCTAAAGAGTACATCCAGGGCTCAAAGGGATCTTAGTCATCATCAAATGTAATTCTCTGGAGAATACTAAACGGGTAGTATCTCAGAAAAAGGAGGGGGAAGAGTGAATTTTCAAGGGAAAGGGACGAAGAAACCCTGCCCCTCTTACCATACCCTAGGTCTTGGCTCTTATTCCCCTTTCTCAGCCCTGCACTAGAGAGTATGTGTGGTGTGAGAGATGGACAAGAGAGCAATTACCACAAATACTCCTCCAAGTGGAAGCCACTTAGAGCTCAGCCTGCTCAATAGTGAAAATACAGCTTCTTCTGCCCTTAGTGTCAATTCCCAGAGGGAGTAAAAGACAAAGGGTCATAGATCCCCACCTAGTCCCCAGGAGGCAAACTCTAGTACAGCTCAGCATAATGGTCTCTAGTTACAGAATAGATACATGTAATTCACTCATTGTTCCTAATTGCTAAACTGCACTCAAGTGGCAACTCCCAAGAAATAGAGGAATTAAATTACCACACCCACCTCCTTGGCCCCTCTCATTTTCCCTGGGTCATTCAAATGCACATTGAGCAGGGTCACACAGCACTCAGAAAAGCTCCTTCATTGCCCCCGCCCCTTCTCTTTAGTTGTTAGATTCTGAAACCACTCAGGAAAGAAGCTATTAATGTTTACCATAATCATCTAGCACTCGTAGCGTGCGCTGCATTCACCAATCAGGCCTGGCTCTATGCTCTTACTGACATCTTCCTTTTCAAAAAAGTCTTCCCAGACATAAGTATTTAGGGTGCTTACTATGTGTGAATATATATATATATATATATATATATATATATATATATATATTCTACTACAGGACAAAATAAATAAAATTTAACGCTCAACAGTAGCAGCAATCCAGAGATATGTAAGTCCCTGGCATCTGGAAAGATGAAGGCAAAGGGAAGTCAAAATAAAAAATATTAGCTGATGTTTACTGAGCATTTACCATGTGCTGGATTCCATGATAAGCCCTTTACATAAATCACCTCATTGAATCCTTACAAATGGTAAATAAAATAGGAAGCAAAATCTTCACTTTACAGGTAAAAGAAAGTCAAAGAGTAGAAGTTAAATAATTTACCTGACATCATACAGCAAGTTAAATGTTGGAATAATAGTCTGCTATGGACCAAATATTTGTATATCCCCCAAATTCATATGTTGAAACCCCAATCCCCAAGATATTAGGAGATGGGCATTTGGGAGGTGATTAGATTATGAAGAAAGAACCCTCATAAATGGGGTTAGTGCTCTTATAAAGAGATCCCAGAGAGCTTTCTCACTCCTGCATTGTGATAAGAAATCAACCTGCAACCTGAAAGCATATCTTCATCAGGACCCAACCATGCTGGCACCCTGATCTTAGACTTCCCAGCCTCCACAACTGTGAGCAGTATTTTTCTGCTTTTTATAAGGCATCCAGCTTATGCATTTTGGTATAGCAGTCTGAACAGACTAAGACTGGGTCTATCCCAGGTCTTTCTGATTCCAAAACCAAGGCAGGGTTCAAGGGAAGCTGAAATGAGATACCATACTCTTCTATACAAGAATGTGGAGCCAGCTGGTATAGCTTAGTGGTTGAGCATCAATCTATGAACCAGGAGGTCACTAAGGCTGCAGGCAGGCTTGGCCACCTATGTGCAGAAAAACAAAGATCATTGTAAACATGAATATTTAAAACAAAATCTTAACATCTTGGCATCTTAAGACTATACAGCCTAAACATCACTGACTGCGCTATTAAAAGTCACCAAGTGAACAGAGTCACAAATAGGCTGGAGATAGACTTTGAGACTTAGTAAGACAAATCTGTCCTTCCGAGATATTTTATTTGTTCCCCACAGTGACCTTTAAGTTTTATTTAACTTTCTAACATTTTAAAAAGGTATCTATCATGTTAGGAAAAATCAAGATGCCTCCTTCTCTTGAAGAATCAGATCTAATAAGATGTGGCTCATGGTCCCATGTGGCAAAGGAGGCTGGAGGAAATGGGAAATGGGAAAAGGGCTGACTCAGTTATCCAAATGGTCTCAGAAATGAAGTCCCCACCACTCCTAAATGTCTCATACTCTCAGCCAGTTTCATTTATTTACAGGGTGGGGCAAAAATGGGTTTACAGCTGTTTGGGAAATAATACATAATTAATAGATAATAATACAAGAATAAACTCTGTGTTTCACATATTCACACATTGCTCCACCCTGTATATTTCCTGGCAGACTCCTAGAGGAGTTTGTGATTCCTGATTGAATCACAGTACTTTGCTGAAAAAAAGAGTGAATACATCTCACCTGTTCACTCATATACTCAACAGTGGTTTGCGAAAACTTTTTTCCAGAATATAATATTGTGCCTTGTAAAACTGTTTTTTTTTTCTGGGATGTGCAACAGGGAATTGTTTCCTCTCTCCCCAGGTTCCCTTCTTTGTTCACTGTGTGGTCAACTTGGTATCTTCTGTTTGCTTAGAATCATTTGTAAAGAAGGACAGTATGACCTCTGGGGCAGGAGGACCCTTAGAGTGAAGAAAGCTGTTAGCAAATCAATCCTAAATTGATTTATTTCCAAGAAGTAGATAGCAAGGAGGCTGTGTATATTTATCATTTGGACAAGGCCTTAATAAAGATAAATTTGGAGTTTGAGTTTCTCCAAGGAAGTGGCTTTAACTTCCGACATATGCCAAAATGCGTGTCACAGCTAATTAGGTGGGATTCACATACGACTTGCAAGTGGGTATAGTTAGGCAGTAGATAGGAATAATGTGTTTGTCTGCATTTAGATGTGCTGTTGATGGTCTGAAATTTTAGGAGGCTTTGAGAACAAGAACCAATGTCAAGAGTTAAATCCAAGGAGATCCCTAAAGCTAGGTCTGAATGTGTGCTCATTATAAAATCTATGTTTGGACTTTGTTTAGCTGCAGCATAGAGGGAAAATGAACAGATGTAAGATGTCAGTCTTACATCCCTGTGACAAATAAAATCATGATGGCTGCCCTAACTGGTTTGGCTCAATGGGGAGAGCATTGGCCTGTGGATCGATAGGTCCCAGGTTTGATTCTGGTCAAGGGCATGTACCTTGGTGTGGGTACATCCCCAATAGGGGTGTGCATAAGGCAGCTGATCGATTTAGTTCTCTCTCATGTTTCTCTCTCACCGATGTTTCTGACTCTCTATCCCTCTCCTTTCCTTTCTGTAAAAAATCAATAAAATGTATTTTTAAAAAAATCGTGATGGCTGAATTTAATGTCTACTGTCTCCTGTATGCATTTGTAGGCTCTCTGCATTTTCCAAAAAGAAGGGGGTGGGTGGTTGGGTTTAAAGGGCTGACTCATTTATCCAAATGACCTCAAAAACTGGTATTTAGGACTTGGATAAGGCAAGCCAGGCCCCTAGGGCACAAAATTAAATGGGGCTCTCACTTTCAGGGTTGGGCAAATGCTGGGTCAGCATATTTGAGTGAGCACCTCCTTAAATTTTGTCCCCTGGGAGCTTGGCTTGCCTCACCTTAGTCCCAACCCTATTGGGAAATTTTTTCATTCTTTAATTGTGGTCCTACAAGATCTCACTGAGGGAGTAGGAAGGCCAAAATATATGGAAACTCAGGTACAACAACATGTGCAGTAACAACTTATTAGGGCACACTAAAGATTTACATAGTCACAGTAAAGAAAAGGAGGGGTCAGCGTAAATTTGTAGCCTGTATGTCTGAATATCCTTTTCTTAATTTCAAAGCCTAGTAATGGTATTAAGGTCTAACAAGGTATTGACAAGGAGAAAGCCTGAAGGCGAAATGGGAAGACTCTACTCTGAAGTTCTTTGTTTGTAGTTGGTGCAGTGAGGCTAATAGAAACTAAAACCCATTTCTTCAACTAGGCTAAGAATCTAAAATCTTGGAAACATGATTTGCTTGTGAGACCTTTTTCCATACAGAAACCAAGAGGGAAACCTCAACCCTGTGTCATTTACAACAATTTCCACGTAGAAAAATCATTCCAGTTAGGAGTTTCATCCTGCAGGCTGGAGAGTGAGGCAGGAGATTTTGCTCCATGTAACTCAAATTAGATTACAATGTAGTCTCTTTTTTTGAACTCTAGCCCAGTTCATATCCTCTCTCTTTATTCACTTCAACCCTTAAGGTCCAGAACATAACAGGACCATGAAAAGAACAGGCTAAATGCTGCCAAGCTAAGAAGAGTCATTCTCATCCAGCTTTAATTGGAAGACAACTTGAGATTTTCTAACTGGAAGATAACTGAGTGCTTCCAGGTGGAAAAAACAACAACCACTTATTCAACAAAAATGAATCAAATTGCCTCATAATGCTCTGTGGGTACAAAATCACTCTTGCTAAACAGAAAGTCTCTCTGGAAATGAATTCCAAACATAGGGGTTGGCATTTCTTTTGACACAGTCACAGTACATGGAGGGGAAAAATCCTTGATAAAATGTGGTTTCCATTTGTTGAATTCACTTAACTCACCTTGGCTCTCTGGAAGGTTCTCCCTTAGTTTGTTTGGCTGGACTATGTGGGAGTGGGGTTTTGAACAGACTGTTTTCAAACAAGTGATTTCATTAAGCATAGTCCAGAGCCTCGCATAAGTAGTGCGGCCTTTCAAAAGGTTATGTTCAACATTCTGAATTAGTTGACACTGCTCATCAATTATTCAGATATTTATTAAATGCCTGTAAGTATACAAGACTCTAATCTTGGTGGTAGAGAGAGTAAGGGTAGGAAAGATGTCAAAGTGATCAAGAGTCCGCTATGAGATTTAACTGTCTTGTTAGGAGGTTGCTATATATACATGAATAACCAGGCTGAAGTAGGAAAAGTTACATTTCACAAGAGAGGAACAAAAAACGGACTCAGACATCCGTACTCAAAGCATGTTTGGCAGACCAATGAGCTTCTTAGAAATGGAGTATTCAGGCCCTGCCCAAGACTGACTGATTTAAACTCTGTAATTTAGTAAAAGCCACAGGAGATTCTTACACACATGACAGTTGAAGAAACCCAGATTAGAATAGTTCAGAGGAAATTGAAATCACTTCTTAGCTGAGAGGCTCAGGAAAGGCCTAAAGAAGGAAGATGATGACACATTAGCCAGATGTCAACAGTGTGACATAAACATCTAATTGGCCACCAAAATTTGACCCCCCCCTTCTTCCATACATGTGGCTAGGCTACTAGTATATTGCCTAGCCTCATTCACATTTATGTGTGTGTGACTAATTTACTTCCAGTAGAATATGAGAAGTGGCATAGACCTAAAAAGAGAATAGACCTGTCTTTTTCACTGTTTCCTTTTCCTCCAGCTGGAACCTGGATGAATTGGGCCAGCCTTAACCACTCAGATGAGGACTGAACTCTAGGGGATGGTAAAGTAATAACTTGGATTGACAACTTATATGGAACCTAAATTCATGATTGATCATGCAAAGTAGAACAACTGCCATTTTCAAAACTTGTGACAGTCCTATCACAGGAGGGGGAAAAAAGAACTTCTGAGTTTTTAAAGTCATTCCACTATATACCTGTCTCTCTCTCTCTTTCCCTTTCCTTATTCCTCTTCCTCAACAAGGGCCCTATATTTACCCTACAAATGCAGGCACATAAAATTCAGAAATAGTGAAAAGGTTATTATTGCTGGTTAGAAGAGCAACATAGACACAGGTATTTGTAAAAATGTGCATGGAGTGTTCCAATAATTACAATGGTTTGGCTGGCAGAACATACAATATATTAAGTAATAGAATTGGAAAGGTAAGTTCAAAATTCAGATTATGGGCCTTGGCTGTTATGGTGAAGTGGTTAGAGCATTGGCCCCTGCACTGAAGGGTCACAGGTTCGATTCACAATCAAGGGCATGTACCTGGGTTACAGGTTCAATCCCCCAGCAACCAATCAATGTATCTCTCTCACCTCTCTCTCATATCTCTCTCTCTCTCTCTCTCTCTCTCTCTCTCTCTCTCTCCTCTCTCTCTCTCTCTCTCTCTCTCTCTCTCTCTCTCTCTCTCTCTCTCTCCTCTCCCTCCTTACCTCCCTTGTACTCTCTACTCTCTCTAAAAAGCAATGGAAAATATATCCTCGGGGGAGGATTAAAAAAATCAGATCATGCGATCTGGCATTCCAAACCACTGGTAACAGGGAACCATTGAAAATCTAACAAAGTTTGGGAAAAATTATTTTGTCAATAGGGTATGTGATGGGTTGAAGTAGGGAGAAAAGATGTCCAGTTAGACCTTTGAATAGTATAGCTGAAGAATGGCAATAAGAACCTCAATGAGGTTAATTCTAGTACAAATATATTAATGAAAGTGTCTATGCTAAATTTAGGTATTCCTCCAAATAAATCTAATAAGAATCTTTAACTTCTCAGAAGCAGAAATAATGATAGAATATCTAGTGTAGGATAAAATAGTTACTCCAAATTTCATAGAAAAATCGTTAATTACCATAGATCTTTACACATGAACTTGACTCACAAAAAAAGAAAACAAATTATGATAGGAGAAATGTTTCATAACCAGAAAAGGCTAACTATTATGTGGAAATGAATCCAAATATAGTCTCTCTGTTATCTGCATTTTTACTAGTAAAACTGAATTTTTATAAATGAAATATCATCTTCCCAATGAGCCTTTCTCATTTCTGAGCTATTTACTCTTTGACTAATTGTCCACAGTAAACACCAAACTTTCAGTTTCTTCCCCCCCCCCCCAAATTTATTACAAAACTAAAGGCATGGAAAACATTTCAATACACTCTTCACTAAAGCCAAGTTATTTGTTTACATTTTTAGTTTAGAAGTGATTTTGTAATTTAACTTTTTAGAAATTTAGATTTTGTATGTGGGTCATGCTTTAAAGCAGGTCTCAGCCATACTAAAAAATAAATGAGTTTAATGCTAAATATACTCCAAGCTGGTGACTCATTAGAATTCCAGGATTATGGGATCCAACTGAAGCACTCCTGAGGGTACACGCACACAAATATTGAACTTTAAAATTACAGGCTTCAGGAGTGTAGAGAGTGCACTAAAGAAGTTGATTGAAATCAATTACACTCCTGAAAATTGGGAGGTGTTCAGAGAACAATTAGGAAGAGTCCAATCCATATTCATTAATACAGAGTGGGTCCCCAAATGACAGAAATATCTGCTGTGATTAACAAAGAAGTTTTAAAAAAAAGACAGCCTCATAAGACACAGGCGTGGGAAAAGGCTTACAAAGCACAACAGATAGTAACATCCTTAAATTGTATTAGAAAGAAGTTGCAATCTAAATCCATAATGAAATATATTAGTAATAAAAACAGAAGTGAAGGGCTCAAATTCAGGTGTGTTACTCAATACAGAAAGGAAGTGATGAAGCCTCATTCATTCTTGCCTGTGGCTTATTTGGTAAAATTGATAACATTCCATATAGTAGGTAGGTCAGGGCCCAGACAAAGGCAGAGGAGAAAGGCTTCTGCCTATGAGGAGGTCCCTAGCCAGAATGCTCTTCCCTGCTGGGCTGCCATCATCCGGACAGTCTCAGAATTCACTTCAGGCCTTAATAAGCAAGGAATTCAGAGCTATGGGTTCTAATCAAAGGCCTACTTGCTGAGTGCCCTTGAGGGAAACATCAACTTCTCTGTAAAAAGGTGATGATAATACTTCTCCCTGACAACCACACAAAGTTGTTTAACAATCAAATGTGACTGTGTGTGTGACCAGGCCCAAGCTCTAGTGAGGTGTCATAAGGGAGAGTTGATCATTGCTGCAGTGCAAGGCTTTTTTTTTTCTATTTTACTATTTTGTTCATAACAGCAGCTTACGCCAGTTTATTCCAGGTAATGTTAACCACTTAATCATTAATGATTTACTTTTTATAACTACTCTATAGAAATGGATTCTATTATTACTTCATTTTACAGGTGAGGAAATGGAGCCTCAGAGAGTTTAACATCCCCAAGATCACAGTCAGCAAGTGGTAGAACCAACATGTAAGGCTAAGCAGTTTGATTTCAGAGCCCATGCTCTAAACCAGTGCACTCCATTGCCTCCTGATATTTGCATAGTATTTCACTTTCTCTGCGGTCGCTGTTGTCCCCCCCCCCCAAACCTCCTCATTTAATAAATACCACAGTCCTGGGAGGTGGGGATATTGGTACCTGTATCATGACAGGAAAACCAGACTCAGGGAAAGTGACTTGACCAAGGCCAATTGACCAAGCTAGTAAGTGTTAGGTGTACTTGCCAATACCTTACCAGTTCTTGCCAGCCTTACCAATTTGGTTTCCTGGGCACATGAAGATCAGGAAATATGCCTTTGACGATTTAACATGAGAATTATATGCCCTGGAAAATCTTCTTAAAAAATTATCTGATGAAGTTCCATAGAATTTGGGAATAGCAAGGCCCCTGAGTTGTCAGAGCACAAGACACCATAGCTAAAAGTTAGGAGCAGGCCCAGGCTCTAGTGAGGCGCCATAAAGGAGAGTATGAACATCCGAATGCATTCACCATTGACAAGCAGGTTGAATAAGCCATTTTTGATAGATTGAACCTCATAAGCTCTTCATTGGCAAATCTATAGACAAGCATGATTCATTAGCATACTAAACACAGCTTACAGGAGTCATCTGTAGAAATTTTAACTGCAAAGAGTAATTTGTCTGAATGCAGAATTCAGCATTCGTCAATGAATAAAGGTCAGGAATAGATGATCTCTCTTCAGCAGATTTCAAGTCAACCCTGAATCTCAGTCATCAATGTACTCCCTATTCCTCTGTCTCCAACCCCAAAGGCAAATGAAGTACACCTGAAAGGCAGAGAAATCTTGCATGGGGCATGCCTTCATTCCCCTTCTGGCTCTCTGCTCTGCAGATGCCTAGTGCCCTCATGCTGCCTCCCATTGCTGTGTACCATCTGGTGTTGCTGTCCCTGCAGTATTTCATGTCTCTCACCTAACTTATCTGTTTAAGTGACCCCTTTCCTTAGGATATCACATAGGATTGCAAGTGGCTCTGAGAAATTAATTATAATAATGTTGTTAATAGCTAAAAAATTAGTTTTCTTATTCAACCCCATATTTATCCCACCATAAAAAACAAACAAACAAACAAAAAACAGGAGGCAGCATGGTACATACAGAAATAAAACTTGGCCTAAATATCCACCAGATTGAAATTCAGTACAACAGGGTCCTAGTTCAAGGTCTCTATGGGTGGGCTATGTGATTTATTCTCATTGAGCATCAGTTTCCTACTTGTGACTAGAACCCATTACCCATTCATGGATTACCAGAACTCCCCTGCATGCCTCTGCAATCCCTGCCTAGCCCAAAGTGAAGAGGACTTATTTTAGATTTCTTGTGTGTTTTTCTACAAAACAGGACTGCCTTTCCTTATATTTACACACAGCGCACTTTTCTCCAGGAAAGGCCCTCTCCTTCCATTGATTGAGCCTGACTCTATAGTTCAAAGAATTAATGGAAAGAGAATATTCAAAGCTGTCTTAGAGAATTTTAACTTAAGGTTCAATATTATATAATTGTATACGCCAAGACAAGAGTCTAGGACTTGATTTTTGAAAAGACTAGGAAATCATGGAATTTTTCCAAACAGAGGTGTGACATAAATAAGGTTGTATTTGTAATACTAAATACTTAGATGATTACTCTATGTGCTAATATCCATGCCGAGAGCCTGATCTACATTACTTAATCTTTAAAACAACCCCAGAAGCTAGGTATTTTCACCCACATTTTACAGATCAGGAAGCTGAGGTACAGATAAGTTACAGAACTTGTTTAAGGTCAAACAACTGCTAAACGCTGAGTCTGGCATATGATTCCTGTCAGTCTAATTTCAAAGCCTACACTCTTTACCACTGTACTGAACAAAGAGAGACCACTTGCCTCTTGAAATTCAAACTCACGGTAATTAGGAAGAAAAAAGAATGTTTTCATACATCCCACTCCTGCCTCTACCCAAACCTCCAACTGCCAAATGCCAAAAAATTTCACATTAGAGATTTAGCTTTTTAATTGAGTCATATGCCCTGCTATATAGTGGCTCTTGAGGCTGCCCTTTAGGAAGGAGCAGTTTCCCATGCTCTCCTGGAGTGGGATATAACAGAGGTGGGACAGAAGAAAGGTTTTGGGCTCTGGGAATCTAAGAGGAAATGAAAAAGGAAGGGGTAAAAGAGAATAGGGTCAGAAGCCAGTGAGGATGAGGATACACCAAAGATGAATTTTTATGACTTCATAATTTTGGCAATGATTGCTTTGTATATTACAGAAAGAAAATTTTAAAAATAAAGTTAAAATGGAAAGAAAGCAAGCTGAGCAATATTCTTTGACTGACACTTAAAATGAAAAGAAAATGAATGTTCCTCAATATTCCAACCAATGCAAAATTCTTCACTCAAAGATTTCATTTAAAAAAAATTGGTTCAACCAGCTGAGAAGATGGATTTCTCAAAACTATTGCCTCAGCTAATTACACTAATGTAAGGTGACCAGATTTAAAGTGGTACACCATTGACGGGGGTGGGTAGAGTGTCTTTTTTTTTTGCTTTTTTTTATTATTACTTAAAATATTACAAAGAGTAATTGAGACTTTTTAAAAACACTGCAGGACATGGGACAAACTGTTAAAAATCGGAACTGTCCTGCCAAAAGTGGGACGTCTGGTCACCTTACATTAATGACATCTGTAGCTTATCTATTTTTCTCTCTTCCCCCATGCCTCAGTCCTGACTCAGATATGCAGCAAGTCCTTGAATAATATTGTTTTGTTCAAAGGCATTTCTTTATATCTTTACTAGAGGACCAGTAAACAAAAATTTATGCACTGGGGGGGGGGGGTCCCTCAGCCCGGCTTGTGCCCTCTCACAGTCTGGGACCCCTCGGGGGATGTCCACCTGCTGGCTTAGGCCCGTTCCCTGGGGGAATCAGGCCTAAGCTGGCAGTCAGACATCCCTCTGGCAGCCCAGGAGCCCTCGAGGGATGTCCACTTGCCAGCAAGAAGCAGGCCTAAGCTGCAGTCTGACATCCTTAGCACTGCTGAGGAGGCAGGAGAGGCTCCCACCACCACCACTGTACTGGAAGCTGGCAAACTGGCTTTTGGGAGTGCACTAACCACCAAGGGCAGCTCCTGCATTGAGCATCTGCCCCCTGGTGGTCAGTGTGTGTCATAGTGACCAGTCATTCCCAGTGATTCTGCTGTTAGGGTCAATTTGCATATTACTCTTTTATTATATAGGATAGAGGCCTGCTGCATGGGTGGGGACCAGCTAGTTTGCCCTGAAGGGTGTCCTGGATCAGGGTGGTCTTCCTGCTGGGGTGCCTGGCCAGCCTGAGTGACGGGCTGAGGGCCATTTTCAGGCTGACCACAGCCCTTTCAGAGTGGCAGGTCCTGCTGGGGTGACTGGCCAGTCTGTGTGAGGGACTGATGGCTGTTTTCATGCTGGCCAAGCCTCCCAGCAGGGACCCTCACCCCATGAGTGTGGGGCCATCCTGGGTGAGAGGCTGATGGCTGTTTGAAGGCTGGCCACAGCCCTCAGCGACCCAAGCTTCCAGCGAGGCTGGCTGGAAGCAGGTATCTGGGGTTTATTTACCTTCTATAATTGAAAATTTGTTGCCTTGAGTGGAGGCCACAGCCGGCCTAGGCAGGCATCTTCCTCCATCGCTGGTGCAATGAAGCCTGTTGTTTGCTCTAGCTTCATGGCTGCAGGCTGCCATCTTGGTTGGGTTAATTTGCATATAGTCACTCTGATTGGCTGATGGGCATGGCTTGGGATGTAGCAGAGTGACACAATTAGCATATTACTCTTTTATTAGATTAGATAATGTTGATTAGATGCCATATGAACTTAACTCTTGTTTATATCAATTAACCTATAGCCCACTTGATTTTGTTATATGTGGTTTCATTTAAGCTATCAATGACCTTAAGTGAGTACTCTCTGTACCACCTTCAACTTCTGAACAGAATTATGGTCAAGTGTAGCTTGTATCCTGATTTTGTGTCTGTTTTGAGGAATCAGTGATCACTTCTGGTCCTATTAAAAAGTGGCAGCCAGGGGGAAGGGAAATACGGGTCCTAGAGTAAGGTGACCAGATTTTAACATTGATAAAGTGGGACACCATTGACCGCTTGGCCACTGAAAACCATACATTCCCTTCCTGTTCTCCCCCCCCCCCCCCCCCGTTCCTTAGCTTGTTGTGCATTCTTTCCAAAAATCGGGACTTTTTTAAAACACCTCGGGATGCAGGACAAATTGTTAAAAATCGGGACTGACCCACCAAAAGCAGGACATCTGGTCACCTTATCCTAGAGCTGCCTCACGTGTCCAATGCAGCCAGACTCTAATAGCATATAAGATAGTTCTCATGGATGCTCAAAGGTTGGGGAAATGACCAAAGAAAATATATATCTAATCTAATAAAAGCATAATATTGAAATTGACTGTTTCTTTGGGACACCTAAGCCATGCCCACCAACCAATCAGAGTGACTATATGCAAATTAACCCAGCCAAGATGGAGGCCGGCACTCACAGGCAGCTTCTGTTGCAGCAGGAGTAAAACTGTTTGCCGGCTGGGCTTCTCCCAGCTCCAGGGAACAACATATTTGCAACATTGTCTCAATTATAGAAGCCTCGGAGCGATGGAGGAAACTGCCTGCCTAGAGTCTACGAAGGCAACATTCTTTCAATTATAGAAGCCACGAGCTGAAGCAAACAGAGGCTTTGTTACCTGTCTCGGCTTAAAGAAACAGTATCAATTATAGAAGATAAACAAACCCCAGAAACCTGCTTCCAGCCAGCCTTGCAGGGACATTGGGTCAATGGGAGCTGTGGGCAGCCTGAAAGCCTGAAAACACCCCTCAGCCCATCACCCACACTGGCCACACCCCAATGGGGTGAGGGACCCCACTGGGGGGCTTGGCCAGCCTGAAAACGGCTACCAGCCCCTCATACAGGCTGGCCGGGTACCCAAGTAGGGACCCAAAACCTGAAGGGGCTGTGGGCAGCCTGAAAATGGACCTCAGCCCCTCACCCAGGCTGGCCACACCCCAGTGGGGTGAGGGTCCACACTGGGGGGCTTGGCCACGCTGCAAACAGCTATCAGCCCCTCATTCAGGCTGACCAGGCATGCCAGCAGGTGGACATCTCCAGAGGGGTCCCAGACTGTAAGAGGGCACAGGTTGGGCTGAGGGTCCTCCCGAGTACACAAATTTTTGTACACCGGGTCCCTAGTCCTAAATAATAAAGAGCTAAAATGCTAATTAGACTGAACAGCAGAACAACCAAAGCCGGGGCTGCAAGGGCCAAGCCCCTTGCATGAATTTCATGCATTGGTCATATGACGTCCTGCTTTTGGCAGGACAGTCCCAATTTTTAACAATTTGTCCCACATCCCGCGGCATTTTTAAAAAGTCCTGATTTTTGGAAAGTATGCACGACATGCTTGGGAACGGCGGGAGAACGGGAAGGGAAGATATGGTTTTTGGTGGCCAAGAGGTCAATGGTGCCCTGCTTTACCAATGTTAAAATCTGGTCACCTTTATATATATATATATATATATATATATATATATATATATATATATATATATGAAAGAGAGAGAGAGAGAGAATTGTGTAGACATCATATCTTATTTATCAGAGAGGTAAAACCTTCATGAAAAAAATCCATGGCTGCTATGACTTACTTCATAGCAAGTGGCTGGGCCTTATACACTCTCTCGACTCCAGTGAAGTTATGTATAAGTTTCCTCTATTTTTCATGTAGGCACTGGGAAAGGCATGTGCTCACAGAGATAAAGAAAACACAAATCCTAACAACATTAATAGCCATACTCTACTTCATACATATCTCTATTATTGGACTCATCTCTTCATTAGAAACCAGAAGGGAAGATCCTTGTGGACAGGGAATATCCTTGTCTCCCCAGTACCTATTACAATGTCTGGTCCATTGAAGAAACTCGAGACAGGAGGCAAACAAACAGGTTTATAAATAAAGCAAATCCTATTTTGTCACTAACTACAGAGACTGATGAAAATCCCTAATGAATTTTCAATGATCAATAACTGCAAACACTTACTTTTTTACTCCTCTCAATGGGTAGTCTATGATATGTTAACAAAACACAAAAGCGCAAAGAAAGCACCTTCAATTTTAAGGAACCATTTGTACTCTAAAAATAACCATCCCAAAAATGTAATTGATCTTTTGGGTTAAGTTTGACAAACTTGGTCTTCTAAAGCAGTGTCACCTACAGCAGCAATTTCTTCCAGCTCCTCTTCCAGAAAACAACCTCCCTGATTTAAATATAACCCTCCTCCCCCAGGAAAAAAAGTGCCATCCTAATAACTGAGTAAATTCACAGCTGTTGCTTATTGTTAGGCACCAACGAAAACTAATCAGACGTTCTTGTATCTGCTGAAAAACAAGGAAATCACACATCCATGCCTAACTGCCTCACACCTGTGTTGGAGAAGGTGGCAACGGTGTTGAGCATCTTGTGACTAAATCTGGAATATTGTCTACTTTAAGCAAAGTGACATTTAGTGTTTCAGGTAAGCTTCAGAACTCTCTACTGGATACATATGATTTGGAATACACATATTTGTACCCTCCTCCTGGTAATCTTGCAAGTTTAAACTCTGGTATAGGACTTCCAGATCACGGCTATGCAGAGATCCCAGCATAAATCTAAGGTGGCCAGTCTGCAAATTATCATAGAGGCCTTCCCTAAGTGAAGAGAGACCTCAAGAGAGAAACTGACTCTGTTTCCAAGTAAAGATGGCAATAATTTATTATGTACTTGCTGTATGCCAGGCACTGTTTTAATAAGTGTCTCATTGTTTACAGGTAAGGGAACTGAGGCATAGAACTGCTAAGTAACCTGCCGAAGGTCACAGCTAGTAGGTGTGAACCCAATTAAGTCCATGTGTTTTTAAAATTAATTTATTCAACTGACTATTCTTAATGCAATTAAAAATACTCATGTTAAACCAATTATCATGTCATAGAATTTACTAGGTGACTGAAAAATACACAGGAGTACCTGGAGATACAGGGGGAAAAAACATTTATTTCCAGATGTACTAGTACCGTGACTCAGGGTAGCCTATTTCCAAATCCTGAGTAAACCAATCGGGAGGAAACTAGGAAGCTTTCTCTTTATACCCTTTGGTTTCTTTGTCCCCCAAATATTGATCTTCTTTGGGCTTTGCAAAAAGCCCCGTGTGTTGGGATGAGGGCCATGAGACCACAGCTAAAGGCCTGGCCTGGCACCAGTGCTGATAACCCCCTCCAGGGGTTGTGTATTGTTCATGGTTTATAGCCTCTGTAAAATGGGAGTATTTAGGTAAACAGGTCTTGCAAGACCAGATAATTAAGGAAGGGGCAGTGGTGACTAGACTATAGGCTAACAGTAATGTGCACTAGGCTGCTAGCACCCCCCTCCCAATGTCTTATTTTCCTCACCAATCATAATTTGCTAATTTTAAATCAACAGTCTTTAAATTACTATCATTGTTATTCTTTTATCTTTGCCATAGCACTTACAGTGTGCTTTAGTCAGGCAAATGGTGATGTCTGTGCTCCAAATTTCCTAGGAATGGTCAATTGTCAAGAATCATTCCACCTCTCTACTCATGCTTTTCTCCCAACTCCACCTCTACCTGTCAAAATCCTATACACCTTCAAGGTTCATCTCAAACATTCCCTCCTCTCTCAACCATTCCTAGTCACCTCGCTAGATACAATCTCTTACAATCTCTTCTTCCTCATATTTCTCCTTTGGGAAACAGTTATGGTCTAGCTTGTAGTAGGTTTTAGATTCATTATTTTATCCTAACTTTGTACTCAACTGAAGTTCCTTAGAGGCAGAAATTAAGCCACACTCATCTCTGAATCCTACATGGGGCATAGCACAATGCCTTGCAAATAATGGATCCAAATATGCATTTACTAAATTGAACTTTCAGTTGAGAAATATACATTGTATACATTGCTAGGAAAGAAAGAACAGTGAGAGATCTAAAAAAAAAAAAAAAGTAATGTGGAAGATGTCAGGATTTTAAGAGCTTAAGAAATAAGCCAGAAGTAAATATGTACAAGTACCAATAGTTTGCATGCCAGTAAAGGAAACCAGGAAGGGAATGTGCCAGGACAAAAACCACAAGGCCATAAAGAGGACAGCAGATAATCACTAATGTCCTGATCACAGTATCAACGGAACAATAGGAATCCAGCATGATAATCAAAGTGATAAAATAATTTATATTGGTAAATGGCAGAACATAAAGTCAAAAAGAGTCGACTAATAGAGAGAAAATTTAACTACCTAATACAGTACAGTAAGTGGTCAGCTTATTTAATATCAGATTATTTCAGTAGAAATTTTGGCAGAGCATAATTTTGGGAGACTCACCACTACTAACTTTCTCTTCCAAGATAAGAGAGGAGCAGTTGCATTTTGTAATACACTAACAATTCTTCTGATTAATTGGATTTTCACATCCCATTAAACATCCCTGCTGTTTTGGACAAGCCCTCACTGTGTAGTCAGCTGACTAGAAAATCCAAGCTATACCTAGAACTTTACAACATGTTTAGAGTCTGGCCAGTGAAACTTAGTGGTTGAGCGTCTACCTAGGAACCAAGGGGTCTCAATTCAATTCTGGGTCAGGGCACATGCCCGGTTGCAGGCTTGATCCCAGTAGGGGGAGTGCAGGAGGCAGCTGATCAATGATTCTCTCTCATCATTGACGTTTCTATCTCTCTCTCCCTCTGACTTCCACCCTGAAATCACTAAAAAATGTGTTTTTAAATGTTTAGAAACCTTGTCAAAATCTATACTAATAAAAGGGTACCATGCTAATTAGATCAGGCGTCTTCCGGATGATCTTCTGGACATCCTTCCTGACAAAGCTGGACCCGGGCAAAGCCACTTGCCCATGGTCCAGGGCACCAGCAACTGTGGCTGTGGCCCCGGAGATGGAGAAAAGCTGCCCATTAGGGTCCTGAGCCCCAGCACCTGGGGCTGCCACCCAGGATACAGAGAAAAGCTGCCAGCCCCATGGTCCCAGGCACTAGCAACTGCAGCTTCAGCCTGGGAGATGGAGAAAAGCATCCTGCCCTGTGGTCCCAGGCACCTGCGGCTGGCCTAGGTGAAGCTGCCCACCCATGATTCCTTGTGGCTGCAGCCTGCCTGGGCAAAGCTGGCCCAGGTCCTGGGTGCCTGTGGCTGACCAGAGGGAGGGAAATCCAGGTCCCAGGTGCCTGTGGTCAGCCAGAGGAGGGAATCCTGGGTCCCAGGTGTGGGGCTGAGGCAGAAGCGGTTAGAGGCAATCAGGCAGGCAGAGGTGGTTAGGGGCAATCAGGCAGGCAGACAAGCAGTTAGGAGCCAGCAGTCCTGGATTGCTAGAGGCATGTCCAATTGCTGGTTTAGGCCTGATCCCTGTGGACATCCCCCGAGGGGTCTCAGATTAGAGAGGGTAAAGACCAGGCTGAGGGACCCCCTGCCCCATGCATGAATTTCATGTATTGGACCTCTAGTTCTATAATAAGAGGGCAGGGTCTAGTCAGTAGGGTAGGTCCACATTTGGAATGAGGCTTTGTGATGGGTCCTGATTCAGAGTTCTAGTCCTTAGTCCATTTCTTATAGCTGAGATCAGCCCAAACTCTTGGTCAGGTCCCATATGCCAACTCATGGATCCATGCTAGTCTGAGATGTAGTTTACCCCAGCTGGGGATGAAATGAAAACAAAAAAAAACACACATAATTATGACTAAATTGTATCATGTTTTTGTTTTGATTTTTTAATTGTCTATTTTTTTAATTCTTACTGTTTTTATATAGACTATTCGTCATATTATTTAATGTAGTCAACTAAAATGGTTGTTTTATTTTAATACTCTGGCCTTTCTGCTTGCTTGTTTATAAAATTGCTTTTATAAAATAACTAGGGGCCTGGCGCACAAAATTCATGCACAGGGGTGGGGGCGTTCCTCAGTCTGGCTTGCACACTCTCCAATCTGGGATCCTTCTCACAATCTAGAACCACTGGCTCCTAAGCATTCACCTGCCTGCCTGCCTGATGCCCCTAACTGCTCCCCTTCCAGCCTGATGGCCCTAACTGCTCTCCCCTCCTGGCCTGATCCCCATAACTGCCTATCTGCTCTCCTCTCCTGGCCTAAACCCCTAATTGCCCATCTGTGCTCCCTTCCTCTCCATGCATTCAGACCCTAGCACAGGAGTGCTGAGAGCTCTTTGCCAAGGCCCTGCCCCCATCCTGATGGCCTCCCTCTGGGCCAGGCAGCGGCATGGGCCTGCACATGCCTCCGCTGGGGGGGTGCCCCCATCCTGATGCCCCCTCGGCCACATCCCAGGTCAGGGACACAGGCAGACAACATCATGTCCTTGGGCAGGGATG
>PVJC01003697.1:0-31690 GCA_004026665.1 Murina feae | reverse complement strand
TCACTCACCAGCTCCTGTGTGAATACAACCTGTTGACCAGTTGTGACTGGAACACTGTTAGGACCAATTAGCATATTACCTTTTTATATCCTAATATATAAAAGGCCAGGGTTGTAATGACTGATCTCAACTGAAGGCTGACCAACCTGGAAGTCCTTCAGTCATTGCTGGGTTGCTGTGGTGACCCAGCACTGACTACCCAGGGGGTTGAGAGACAGAGAGAGAGGCAGGGTCTGATCCACAGCTTCAGCGGCAGCTGTTGATCAGTACTTGCCTCTCTCTTTCTCTCCCTCTTTCTTTTTGAGCTTCACCAGCAGCAGAGCTTTTCTTTCTTTCCCAGCCTCAGAAGGGGCTGCTGTTCAGCCCTGCCTCTCTGATCAGGCCCAGAGATAAGCCCAGAGATGCTGACTGGCATAGGAACCAACCAATCAGACCCAAATGTAGTGCTCTGAAGAACCAATGGCTGTATAGGAGGTGGAGCTTTGGACACTGAGTGGCATAGGAACTGACTAATCAGAACCAAATCTGGGTGCTGTGGGGAGCCAATGGCTGCCTAGGAGGTGGAGCTTTTGATGCTGGCCTAGAAACTGACCAATCAAAATCAAATTGGCCAGCAGAGGAGATCAGTTGGGGATGAGATCAGGCCTGAGTGGGAGGGCCACTGGGGTTAAAATCAGGCTAGCAGGGGAGGGCAGTTGGGGGTAACCAGGCCAGGAGGGGAGGACAGTTGGGGGAGAGACCAGATTGGCAGGGGAGGGCAGTTAGGGGTGATCAGGCAGGCAGGCAGAAGCAGTTAGGAGTGATGAGGCAGGCAGGCAGGCAGGTGAGCAGTTAGGAGCCAGTGGTCCCAGATTGCAAGAAGGATGTCCCCCAAGGAGTCCCCAATTGAAGAGGGTGCAGGCTGGGCTGAGGGAACCCCCCTCCATGCACGAATTTCATGCACCGGGCCTCTAGTATATAGATAATAGAGTTGGTAGTTGTTTGTGTGTAAGTGTACTTACATGGCAAAATAAAATTCTGGCAACTTAATATTAGTTCTCCATGTATATATTTATATGTATCTATCTATACACAATATACATCTACTAGAGACCCAGTACACAAAATTCATGCATGGGAGGGTGGGGGTGGGAGGGAGTGTGTCCCTCAGCCCAGCCTGCACACTCTCCCATCTGGGATCCCTTGAGGGATGTCTGACTTCCCTCTCACAATCTAGGACTGCTGGCTCACAACCACTCACCTGCCTGCCTGCCTGCCTGATTGCCCCTAACCACTTCTGCCTGCCAGCTTTATCACCCCCTAACCACTCCCCTGCCAGCCTGATCAATGCCTAACTGCCCTCCCCTGCAGGCCTGGTCCCCCCCAACTGCCCTCCCCTGCAGGGCTGGTCCTCCCCAACTGCCCTCCCCTGCAGGCCTAGTCCCTCCCAACTGCCTCCCTGTAGGCTTTATCATGCACAATTGCCCTCCCCTGCCGGCCATCTTGTGGCAGTCGTCTTGTGTCCACATGGGGGTGGCCATCTTGCAGGTTGGAGTGATAGTCAATTTGCATATTACCTCTTTATTATATAGGATATTTATCTTTCTATACACACATATTTTTTCTTTTTTTAACTCACCTGGGAGCCTCTGCTCAGAAAGATGTTGATAGCTTTAATGAGTGTATGCAAGGATTAGAGCAAACCAATTCCAATTAACAATCAAATTCAGCAGTCTTATCCTGCTAGTGGTGGTTAGCCATTTTCTTTTTTTAAATATATTTTATTGATTTTTTTATAGAGAGGAAGGGAGAGGGATAGAGTTAGAAACATCGATGATAGAGAAACATAGATCAGTTGCCTCCGGCACACCCCCCACTGGGGATGTGCCCATAACCAAGGTACATGCCCTTGACTGGAATTGAACCTGGGACCCTTCAGTCTGCAGGCCGATGCTCTATCCACTGAGCCAAACTGGTCAGGGCAGCCATTTTCTTTAAGTACAAGTAACAGCAAGTTTTATTTATTTTAGGATACTAATTTCTTTAAAGAGTCTATCTTAGGAAAATTTCTGAATTAATATTATAAAGGCAAGTCTATTGAGACACATTTTTATAATCACTCCATTTAATGTCCAGAGCTTCTAAATTATGCTTTTGAGCATTTTCAAGAGAGACACATTCATATATTTACCCTTGAATCAGGCACATCCCTTATTGCAGCATATTTGTATTTATAGATTTTTTTTCTTGAAACTCAGACTCACAGATACTTCAGTGCAGTCTCTCACCAGCCTTTTGCGGCTTCCTGGTGGAGATGACATTTGCTCAGCTAGAGAACAGACACTTTCTAGCTGAGTTGCTCATCACACTGATACCCCAAGGCCTGGCTGATTGGCTGTCAGAGGACTCCAGCTGTTTAGCTGCCATGATGTGTCTTTCTTAGGAAAAAAACACTTCCTGGAACATCAACAGCTTGTTAAGGACTGGGGAGTATAGGGAAGAAAACTTGAAATTTTGGAAGAATTGAGTGGTTTGAACTTGGAGGAGGTGTGAAGATGAAACAGAGAAAGGGATAATCAGGAGATTTTTTTCTCCCATCTGTGTTTAAAAGACTCATTATCAGAGCTAACCTTACAATTTATGATGAGCAACCCCGCCGTAACTTACAAAGTCAACTGTTAGTAGGAGAAGCAGTCTATTACCTACCCTAGGGGTGCATAGATTTGGTGAGGATGTACAACTCATCAAAGAAGGTAGAAAACTCCTCATGAAATTGTCAACAATTTCACTTCAATCTGATTTTCTTTCTTTGTTCCTTGATTTGAAAATCAAAGGTGAAGAATACTCTTGGGCATGCTTATAAGACCCAGAGAGCAAAAGCTGACCAAAGATACTTTGATTCTAAAGACCACTTTGGGAAACCGAGTTGGTAGCCAGAGCACGCAGAAGGGAGGTGCAAGTACAATACTAACAAAGCCATGCTTGCCAATTTGAAGCCCATGTGGGCCAATTAGCTCTGCTTTTTTCCACAGCCATCAACTGACCACTGAACTTTGGCCAGTCATCGCACAGTTCTGTTCCATCGGTCACTGGGGTCACTAAGAGAGTGTATGTAGTTGGCTCAGTTAAAACTAAGTAGCAGAGACATGGCTTCAAGGGTCACCTCTACGCATGAGGGGCAGCACAGCAACTCTTCAGGGCAACAAGTACTTTTTAATGGCCTGTTGCAGTCCTTCTGCCACCTACCAGTACTTTCCACTCTCACAGCTTTTATCATCCTATATTGCCAATGTCAGCTTGCCTATTTGCTTCTTTCACCAATTCTGGGCTCTTTGAGAACAGAAATTGTGTCATATTCAACTATATAACCCTGGTATCTCATACAGTACTAGAGGTCCAGTGCTAGAGCAGGGGAGATCAGCCTGGCCTGCACCCTCTTGCAATCCAGGACCCCTTAGGGGATGTCTAACTGCCAGTTTAGACTCAATCCCCACAGTTCAACATCCCTGAGGGGTGTAGCAGTGCGCAAAGCTGCAGACAGCCGGGGAGGAGCCTGAGCCGGGCTGGGCACCATGCAGCTCAGTGCTCAGTGCTCTCGTCGTTGGCGCCATGCTTGCGCCACTTTCTCACCACTTTCTTGCCACTCTCACCATGCTTGTCACTCCTTAGCACTGCTGCAGAGGCAGGAGAGGCTCCTGCCACCACTGCCACCACTGCTGTGCTCACCAGCTGTGAGCTTGGCTTCTGGCTGAGTGTGGTCCCAGCTTGCGAGAGGCAGTTGGACATCCACCAAGGGGTCCAGATTGGAAAGGGTGTAGGCTGAGCTGGGGGGACCCCCCCCATACACAAATTTCATGCACCTGGCCTCTAGTATCTCAATAAAAAAGAATAGGAACAATTGCAACCATGTTGTAGAAATTGAATGTGTGGCGTTCCATTCCGTTAAATAAACATTTTCAGTGTCTATTGTGTGCTGCATAGAGCGGACTTTAGTATGTAGAAAGTAAAGATTGTGGTGGAGTATGGAAGAACTAATGGGTTATCTGCTGTCATTATCCAGGCTTAAGGCAATGAATATCTAACTAAGGCTGTGTAAATGGTAATTGAAAGATGGAAAACTTATTAAGGAGGCCAAATTAAGAGGCTTTGTAACTGAATGTGGTAGTGGGAAGGGGGCTACTCTCTCTTCTTCCTGGGATATTGACAGCAGTTCCCATACAGAACAGGTCCTTCATATTTACAACTGGTCATTTTTCCATTACCTTTGCTACAACATGGCCCTTTACCTTTCACTCTAGAATACCTGTCTATTTGAATTTCTGTGTTTCTATGCAGTATCATAGGAATCTCAACCACTCAGGAGATAGCATCCAATAGTATGAAAGGTAAAGTATGAAAAATGCTCACTAGGATTTTTTCACATAGCTAAAAAGTGGTTATTTCTAAGGAACATCAAAAGGAAATACCAAGGAACACGTCCACAACCATCCCACCAAAAATTCTTCTTTCACTGATTTTTCAAATGCCTGAAAGTTTCACCATTCAATGAGAGAATTCAGAGATAAAGATTCAACATTTAGGCCCCTCTCTAATCATGTGCATTGAGATTATATGAAGACATTTTGATTGAGAAAAGCAAGAGATTAGCATATGTTCATGTCTCTGTTGCCTCAGTTACCCTTTTTCATTGAGTAGAATGGGGCCCTCAGAGAAGAGGACTCATGAAGTAGTTAAATGAGAGTGGATGGTAGGGATATTAAAGAAAGCCTACAATAGGAAACAGCCTGTTTCTGGTTGATAGAGCTTTAGCTGATGGGTGCATGAGTGCCTATGTCAATTACTCAAGGATATGAATGAATGGGAGAATGGACTATCATAAGGCAATAGTAGCAGGATACCTTTTTCAAAGATTTTCCTGTCATCAGTGTTGACGTATAAAAACTTCAAAAGGGTAAAATCACAGACTTAACTAATTAAGCTTTATTTGTAATCAACCAAAGCTATGAAACTTAAAAATTCTAGCGTCATAACTTAGGTTCCCAGCCTATTACACATAACTATCCTCTGCATATATCTAAATTTTTTCTCCTTTAGGGCCCTCTACTCACTCAAAATGCAGTATTAGCAGAGTCACTAAGGGGTACGTCCAAGCTCAGCTCTTGTTTAGCATTGGCTGCATACATGTCATTGTACTCAGTGTATGTCTGCTACTTGAAAAAGACACTGCAGCCCTTTAGAGCAGTGAAGGGAGGGCAGTTCTCAACTCACTAAATGTCCAAGTAATGAACAGAGGAAGTGAAGCGAAGTGAAGGCAATGATCAGCAACCCCAAGAGCTAAAAAGAAGCCTTCAACCAACCTTCACGCCCTTCACTTTAACTGAAGATCTGCTAAAGAAAAGGGACCTGTGAAACATAGGACAAATGGCAGTACCTGGTCAGAGTAGGCATTGGATCAATGTATGGTGAATGAAAAAGTCATAAAAGTAGCATTAGGCTAGGTAGAGGTGCCCAGTGACCAGAGGTATATATTTGCTTTTTTAAGAAACAAATCCTGTGCCTCTCCCTTCATTTTGCAGCATTTCGTTTTTCTTGTAAATGCATGAAACTATCTTTCTTTTGTTCCTTTATACCTTACAATGCATCTCTTTCCATGGGATCTTACTGTGGGGGAGGGAGGGGTTCTGGAAAGTGACTGCAACATAACTTCTTGTAATCCACACAATGAACCTGATTTATATGAAAGACCCATTAATTTGGACCCTACACATGTGGAATTAGTTGTCTCTGCTCAACATCTCCATCATTTATGCCAAATCACTGATTATTTATCTTAGTCTAAGAAATATGGGGAGTGATTTGGCTGCACAGGTATAGCAAATGCTTAAGTGGTCCCTGAAAAGCTTGGAGTTTGAGCTGAGACACTAAAAGCTGTAAGAGACCCTCTCACAATGTGGAGGGGTTCTCTGAATTCAATCAGGGATATCCTCATGAGTTGTAAAAAAATCTTTATACACTTTGGTTAAACTCTATCATTCTGCAGACAGTTTCCACTTTTAGAACAGCATTAGAGTCTGCTCTACCTCAAAAAAAAGTATTTTAGGTCTCTAGAGATGTAACAGAGTGAACCAAGTATTCTAAAATGAAGTGGACACTCTACATTGTTTACCTTCCCATTTCTGGAAAAAGAAACCTTTCCTAAGAACTTGAACAGAAGCCTTTAAAACACATTTCTAGGAATAAAGAGGAAGCAAGAGCTAAGAGTGAGAGCAAGAGATTGTGCTCAAGGAAGAACTAGGAGTCAGGACCAAGAAGTGAAGGCTAGATATCCCAGCCCCTATTTGCAAAAGTATACCTAGGTTGAGATTAACAGAACCAGGGGATTCTCTATCTTAATAAAGGCAATACAAATAATTATATCCCAGATGAGATTGGAAATGATGACATATTTGGGAAGAAAAACAGAACAGAGTTCATCTCTAAATAACCAACAATAGCTTTAGTTCTGAAAATAAACTATAAAATGAGCAGTCCCAGTAATCCAAGTGCAATATATAAGAATAAAATTTTATTGATTGATATTTTTAGAGAGAGGAGAGAGAGAGAGAGAGAGAGAGAGAGAGAGAGAGAGAGAGAGAGAGAGAGAGATGTTGTTCCACTTATTTATGAATTCATTGGTTTATTCTCGTATGGGCCTTGACCAGGGATCAAACCTGCAACCTTGGTGTATTTGGTGTATTGGAACAACACTCTAACCAACTGAGCTACCCGGCCAGGGATAACAATAAAACTTAATAAAATATTTTCTCTTTACTTTTGAGTACAGAGAGAAAGACTGGTAACATGACAGACTCAATCTGAACACTGGTGAAGAAAGAACAAGATAGGACAGTCTCTGCCTTTACATTCCCTCTCCAACCCAGCTTGCTTATAGCACCTAAGAGAAAAGAGGAAACATACTTAGTAGGAAAACTACTTTATTTTTTGAAAATAAAACAATAGTCAGGAGACCTGTCCTCTAGTCCAGCTCTGTCCCTTCCAGATACGTGACCTTGGACAATTCATGAACCTCCCATGACTCCAGTTATCTGGTGTGTAAAATTAGAATCTTGGTTTAATTGTGTAATTGTGTATGCAGTGCAATTCTGTAAAATATCTTGAAGCTCCCTAAATATTATTAAAAGTATTATACTATCTATGGGGATACGTACCAAGAACCCAGTTAATGTCTGTAATTACAGATAATATCAAATCTTATTTATACTGTTTTCTCCTATACATACATGCCTATGATAAAGTTTAACTTTTAAATTAGGTAAAGCAAGAATTAACAATAGATAATAATAAAATAAAACAATTTGACAATATACTATAAAAAGTTGTGTAAATGTGGTCTCTCTCTCAAAATATCTTATTGTACTGTACTTATCCTTCTTATGATGATTTGAGATGATACAATGCCTATGTGATGGGATGCATTTGTAGTTTTAGGTGTGACAGTAAAACTACCATGCATTTCCTTTCCCTTCTTCATAATTCTTACTATAGATCTTAGCAATTTCAGCATAGAACTTTTTTCTTTGCTCATTAAATCAAGAACTTTCACTTTTTCACTTGAAGTAAACACTTTATGGCTTCTCTTTGGTATATGTGAATTTCCAGCACCACTACTCTTGCACTTTATGGGCATTATTAAGTAAAATAAGGGTTGCTTGAACACAAGCACTGCAGTGGATCAACTAACCAAGATGGCTAATAAGTGCCTAATGGGTGAGGACGACGATATACTAGGTAGGTCCTGGAGACACTGAACAAAGAAATGAGTCACATGCTAGGCAGGATGGAGTTTGACCACACAAGATTTCATCATGCTATTCAGAATTATGAGCAATTTAAATCTTATGAATTATTTCTGGAATGTTCCATTTAAATTTTGGATTGCAGTGAAAGCATGGAAAGCAAAACCACATATAAAGGGGATCACTATATACAACATTATGACTGCCTTTATTTCTATGAGACAATGATTTCATCTAACCCAAGAGAAAATTTCCAGACTCCATAGAGTCAGCTAAGTAGAGTATGTATATGTGTATGCATGCACAAAGAAGTAGTGGAACAGCAAAGGAAAGAAATGATAGATTATTACTGTACAAGAAAACCGACAAGAAGAAAATAGCTGGTTTAAAAATTAATTGATGTCTACTTACCTTGATTTACTTTAAACAAGTGTGCAGCAGGGATGGGTGGCAGACTAAAAAGCCTGTCTTGAAAGCTCACTCAGATTTTCAACCATGAATCCTGCCTCAAAGTCATACAAATGAAATGCTCTTGTGAGCCTTTAAGCCTTTATAAGCTGATACATAAAAACAAGACCCAACTGGTGTGGCTCAGGGTTGAGTGTTGACCTATAAACTAGGAGGTCACGGTTCGATTCCCAGTCAGGGCACATGCCCAGGTTGTGGGCTCAATCCCCAGTGTGGGGCGGGGGCAGACAATCAATGATTCTCTCTCATCCTTGATGTTTCTCTCTCTCTGTCTCTCCCTTCCCCTCTGAAACAAATAAAAAAATATTTTTTAAAAAAACAAGAGTTAAGTGAGCTACATGGTGGGAAATAAACAAACAGTATCCTACTATATGCTATATAAATGGCTTATAATTGCATTTAAAGGGTAATAGGCAGCATGCTTTGTTACTGGCAAGATGAGTATGATCCATATTTACAACAGGGGTTGGCAAAAAGTTTTTGCAAAAAGCCATATAATAAATATTCTAGGCTCTGCAGGTCACACTGTCACATATTCTTCTTTCTTTGTTTTGTTTTTTACAGTCCTTTTAAAATATGAGTACAAAAATAGCCCATAGGCTGGATTTGACTTGGTGGCAGTAGTTTGATTTAGCAATCAAGCAGTACTGGTAATGAGAACTCAAATCTACCAAGTGTTTATGTGGCCAAAGTTTATAGTCTATAGTATGCTATAACAATGTTTGTAGTATGTAGTATGCTACCATTTGTCTAAAAACTAGGGAAAATATATGTATGTGTGTATATGAAAGCAAGCCGAGCATAATGATTAAGAGCATGGGTTCTGAAGTCAACCAGCTTGGGTTTGAATCTTGGCTCTACTACTTCATAACTATGTGATTTCCTTGTACCTCAATCTCCTCATCTATAAAATGGGGATAATAATATTATCTACCTCATTGGACTTTTCTGAGGATTAAATTAGTTCATGTTTGTAAAAGTCTTAGAACAGTGCCTGACACGTAGTATTTGAGCATTTGTTAAATAAGTAAATATGCAGAGAATATACCTGGGAGGTTACATAACAAATTGTTTCTGGCTAAAAGATAAGAATGGAGAGACTTAATTTTACACATTTTGAATATTGTATCAAATGCCTAAATAATACATATTCTTAAATTAAATATTTCTAAGTACTAGTGATTTCTGTTTTGCAGCATCCTAAATTGTCTGGTCTCATCTCTCCCCAACTATCTTTTACTTTGGCCCATATTCCTACTTTCCATGCCTTTCATTATTGCTTTTTATTCATTTTAGTATCCCTTTGCTTTCCATCACCTCAGTCACTTCATTGGTCTCAAACTTTCTACACTCATTTGTGATTTCATTACCTTCCTTCTGCTCCTGACTCCCTAGTTCACTTTTCACCAAAATGCCAGTATCACAAACTCAGTTTCAAATCTAGCTATCCCATCAACACAAACTCAACAAGTTAAAGTAAGTGTGTCATCCCCCTCTCATCTCAGCCTCCCAATGTTTTGTCTCCTGAGGTATAAACTAGATTATTTAACTCCTTCCTCTATTTCATCCCTAGGTCCACTAAATCCACCAGTTTATCCTTTCACATCTCTCTTCCTCACCATTCATCATTGCAGGCATATTTGCCCTAGGCCTGTGTGAGTAACATGTGTATATATATATCACCTGGAAAGCTTGTTAAAATGCAAACAGAATCAGTAGGTGTGGTAGCCAGCCTACAAAATGGCCCCTAATGATCCCCATCTCTCAATAATTGTGTTCTGTATAGTTTCCTCCTATATTTTATCAGGTTTGATCTGCATGACCACAAAAATAGGATAGAATTAAAGGTATGTCATGTCTCAGATTAGATTTTAGATGGCAATGTGCTTTTGTCTTGGTTGCTCTCTTTCTTCTCTCTTCTTTTTTCTCTTTTCTCTCTCTTTCTCTATCACTCACTCCAGAGGAAACTAGCTACTGTGTTGAGAAGTCAATCAGGCCGCATATGGAGAGGCCAACATAGTAACAAACTGAGATGTCCAGCCAACAGCTAGTGAAAATGTAAGCCTCCTTCCAACAGCCCCATGGAGCTCTCAGATGATTACAACTCCAGCTAAAATCTTCACTACAACCTCATGAGAGACCCACAGCCAGAACCATCTAGGTAAGCTACTCCTAGAAAGTGTCTGCATGTCTAACAAGTTCTCAGAGGACACTAATGTTGATGCTGATGACCTTGCCTTAGGAGCAGGCCCTATACCACTGTAACAGCCTCTCACCTAACCCTTACCTTGATATCTATCTTCTCAAATCCCATTACATCCCTGTTTTCCAAAATATCATGGTTCCCTATTACCTACCATGTAAAGTCAAAATCCTCAAAAAGACAAGAGACAAGTTGGTGAACATGTGGAGGAGAGAGAACCCTTGAACACTGTTGTTGGGAATGTAAAATGGTACAGCAACTATGAAAAATAGTATGGAGGTTCCTCAAAAACTAAAAATATCACTGCCATATGATCCAGCAATCACACTCTTAGTATATATCCAAAAGCATTGAAATCAGTATCTGGAACATATATATGCAACCTGTGTTTATAGTAGCATCTAAACTAATAAAACTGTAATATTAAAATTAACCGTCTTTTCAGGACAGGTAAACCACGCCCACCAGCCAATCAGAGCGGCTGTATGCAAATTAGCCCAGCCAAGATGGCGGAGGCTGCAGCCTGGGAGAAGCTGCACAATGCACAGGCCGCAACCGCCGGGGGAGGAGCAGGGCACTGGTGATGGAGGCCAGAAATAGATCCGGTTGCGGATTACAAATGGCAGGGCAGCCTCGGGGGCAGAGGGACCGAGCCAGCTCTGCCCCCGAGGTTGAGGCCTGGAAATTGGTGCAATCAGGGTACACAGCACACACAGAGGTGTGCCCTCTGTGCGTGCTGTGTGCCCCAATGGATTCCAGGGTCCCAAACTGTGAAAGGGCACAGGCCGGGATGAGGGACCCCCCCACCCCCACTGAGTGCACAAATTTTTGTGCCCCGGGCCCCTAGTTATTTATAATAGCCAAGATACGGGGGGGGGGGGGGCACGGGAATGCCTTTTGGTGGATGAATAAAGAAAATGTAATACTGTTGCCAGTAGAAATAGGGTTCTTCCATGGAGTCATGAGAAAAGCATTTTGGGGACCCATGCATAGGAAAATGAGGTATAGTGATAATATTTATTGGAGAAAAAAAATAAAAGGACTGCCCCCAGGTACCTGGTGTTTCATCAATGACAAGATGGCTTAGTTCTATCTCACTACAGAATAAGTCCAGTCTCTATTGCTTCAAGCCCGCATTTGTCCTCACCAAGCCTAGGAGAAGAGACAGGACCCAGAGAACTTCTCCATGTCTCATTTTCCCATCTGCACATCCACTGCCAAGGCCGCACTTGGCCTTCGACTGGCACAGCACTTGGGCCTGCTATTGGTTCTGCATGGCTGCTAGAGAGAGGGAGCACACAAACAAACAAATGCGCAAACGAATGAACAAAAGCGTACTACCCAGACAGGACTTTGTTAAGCTTTGATTATATTGCCTAAGGCTTGGGAGCAGGCTTTCTTTCAAACTAACCAATCTCTTTCCTAATCCTTCATGGGCTTGTACTGGGCCCTCTCCTATCTAAGCTGGTCTTTTCCCCAGGTTTTCTAGGCTAGACTTTGTCTCTTTGTTACCATTTTGGCTCCTACTAGGCGTGCCTCAAAGTTTTACCTCGTCATTTGGTTTCTACTGTACACGTGTCCACTAAAGGAATTTCCCCTTTACTGGTTCTCCTTCTCCCCAGTAATCTATGGGAAGGGGCCAGTTGTTCCCCAGGGAGATTGGAAAACCTATTATTCTTGCCTGCTCTGAGATTAAGCCCCTTCAGTGAAGAATGCAGTGGTCCCCCGGGGAACCTGTGAATGCTGCAACTTCCTAGTGGATCAGGCTTAATGTCTAATTCAGCTTCCTAGTTTATTATGCTTAATGTCTGATTCCATTTGCTTCCTTCATTTATTGAAAAGTAGCTAGCTACCTACCTACACTAATAATATGTATACACACACATTTGCACAAATGGTGTATTTTTCATCTATAAAAAGAAGGAAATTCTGCCACTGTAACAACATGAATGAATATAGAGGGCATCATTCTAAATGAAATAAGCCAGACAGAAAAAGACAAACACTGTATGGTATCACAAATATGAGATTTTTTTTTAAAGCTGATTTAATAGATTCAAAGAATAGAATGATAGTTGCCAGGGGCTGGGGAAAGGGGAAATGGGGTGATACAGGTCAATGGATACAAATTTTCATTTATAACAAGAATACTGCCTTGTGGCCATACTGGCGTCCACCTTGGGGCCAGGTACCCAACATCCTACTGCCCGAGGTGGCCTCAGACCTCTGTAATTTTATATAGAGTTTGAGCTGAAGCTTCATATATTTATTTTGTTAAACAAGAAAATGTGCATCCTTTTTCTCTAAAACACACACACACACACACACACAAAACAAACAAAAACAAGAATACATTCTGAGGATTCAATGTAGAACCTCGTGACTACAGTTAGCAATACAGTATAACATACTTAAAAGATGCTAAGAGTAGATCTTAAGCATCCTTACCACAAAAAGGAAGAGAGTTAACAGTGTTAAGTAGGTAAGGTGAAGGGATTTATTAATTATCTTGATCTTGCATATATACATCACATCATCACTCTGTACAATTTAAATGCATATAATCTTTTTTTGTCAATTATGCCTCAAGAAAGTTAAAAAACAAAAAAAGTCCTCAGCCTATCTTTCAAGATCCCTTAGAAACTAGCCATATTTATGCTTTATAGTCATATTTCCCACTGTTTTCCAACAGGCACTTTTTGTTCCTATCAACCTGATCTCCTCATTGTGTTCTGCACACATCACATTTATTCCTGCTCCTAGGCTTTCTACTAGCAGTATCTCTCCTTATTCCCTACCACCATCAATGTGTGTGTAACTGGGATGTCTTTCATCTTCCTCTGCTATCCACATTCAACCTTCAAGGCTTATTTCAGGTCCCATTTTCACCATAAAACTTCCCCCACTTCATATTTATCTGTTAGTTTTATGAACTATTACATATTTTTTTCACTTACCAGATTAGCAATCTATATATATAAAAGGCTAAGTGATCATGTAACCATCCAACGATCCAATTGACTGGTAGGTATGACGCGCACTGACTACCAGGGGCAGATGCTCAATGCAGGAGCTGCTGAGCTACGGTGACTTGGCAGCAGTGGTTCTTGGGTGATGCACCCCAGAACCAGAGAGGAGGGAGCCCAATTCCTCATGGGGGTCACATGATTCCACCTTTGGCCACGGGTTATGTTGTTGCTGGGGCACTGCTGGCCCCGAATCTGGTTTACTACCCAGCTGTGGTGACTGCAGATGCCCTTCGAGCTTTGGTGCTGCCCCAGGTGTGGCCCGCCTGGGAGGGACCACGGGAGGTTGGCTCTAGGGCGTGTCCGACTTACTCGACCAGTCCCGCCCGACCAGCTACCTTCTAATTAATTTCCTTTTAATGTGCACAAATCTGTGCACTGGGCCACTAGTTTATTATAAAGGGATACAACTCAAGAATGACCAAATGGAAGAGATGCATAAGGGAAAGTATCTGGGAAGGGGCAAGCAGCTTCCATGCCTTTTCTGGACATGCCATTTTCCCAGCATCTCTACATGTTCACCAACCCAGAAGCTCTCTGAACCCCCTCAGAACCCATAGTTCAGGAATTTTAGGGAAGCTTCATTGTGTAGGCAAACAAACCATTAACGATCAAGTCAATCTCTAGCCCCTCTTCCTTTTCTGGAGGTCAGGAGGTAGGGCTGAAAGTTTAACCTTCTAATCATATGGTTGGTTCCATGGCAACCAGCCCCCATCTTTAGGGATTTTTTTTTAAGTCATCTCACTGACATAAAGTCAGGTGTGCCTGAAAGACACTCCTTTTATCTTTCTCACTCTGGAGCTACTTGAGGACAAAAGACCAACTATTTTAACAAAAGATTATCTTATGGATTTTAAGAGCTGTGTTTCATATTATAAATCACAATTGTCACAAATGCCCTTCCTTTTTCCTCTTTACTGGCTCTTCATGGCCTACCTCCAGACTCTTCACATGGGCCCTAATAGGTGAAAACTCAGCTCCCAGCTGCACCCAACATTTGTATAAAATTCTGGAACTTAAAAGAAGGACCCTCAGAGGCAACCTAGTCCTTCAACTCACATAGGAAAATGAGGCCAAAATCACACAGTACCTCAGAGGCTTAGCCAGCATCAGACCCCAAACTTCTATCCCTGACACAATACCAAAGTGCCTATAGAGTTTTAGATTTTCTATAGGCAGTATAACAGCAAGATCCCTCACACCCCACTGTCACCTCTAGATGTGTTCTAGTTTCCCAACACTTTTTCTCCCCCTCTACACCAAACTCCAATTCCTCTATCAACTCTCAGTGTAAATGTTCTTTCACAAACCCAAGACCCTTTCTAGATACCCCCAAGGTGGGAGTAGGAGCTTCTTTGTGTTTGCACAGCTTCTTTGCACTTCCCTCATCACAGGGCATTATAAGCTACTGTTTAACCTGGATATGATAACCTTCTGCATTTGACAATGAGCATCATCCAGGTAGGGACCAAGGTCTGTCTGTCTTGAAGATCACTAGGCCTCATGCCCTCAGCACAGAAAAAGTAATTGAATATAGGACAGTGTTACTACTCTTCACTCTTTTAAGTCACCCCCCTCATACCCTAAAACCTCTCCCCAGAAGCAATGAAAGACTCACTACCTTCTCCTAGGTCTCAACAGAGTAAGAGGTGTAAGGAGGCACAAGGTATCAATCAACTCCTTAGCTGAGGTGGCAGTGGCTGTGATAGGGCAGAGCCAGAAAACCTGCAGAGAAGGCTGGAAGACCTGTGCGAGCTCCTAAGACACAGAATGCAATCAGACAAGCCAGCCTTTGCCCTTCACTAACCTCTGAGTCTGCTCTGTGACCTTGGAGTAGTCCTGATACAGAACCCGAATTTCTCTGTCTGAAAACATGGATAATGTTAGGGTCCATGAAGGAGGAATGCAGGAGACCAAAAGAAGAGGCAAAGAACTACGAATTTATTAGGTCATCTAGAAAACTAGATGGGCTAAGCCCCAAGATAGTGCCAGCACTCAGGGATGGGGAGTCAGATTTTTAAGGACTTTAGGTGGTCTTTTTCTGAGTGGGTCTGGAAGGGAAATATAATGGTCTTAATAGCAGATATGGTCTAAGGCAGCAGTTCTCAACCTGTGGGTCGCAACCCCTTTGGGGGTTGAATGACCCTTTCACAGGGGTCGCCTAAATACATCCTGCATATCAGATATTTACATTATGATTCATGACAGTAGCAAGATTACAGTTATGAAGTAGCAACAAAAATAATTTTATGGTTGGGTCGCAACATGAGGAATTGTATGAAAGGGTCACAGCATTATGAAGGTTGAGAACTAAGGGAAAGGGAATGTCAGTTGTGAAGTGGTTTAAAGGTCAATTAACAGGGTAGGAGGTATCATTCAATCATTTGATCAGACCTAACAGATAACATCCGCTTTCCTTGTTAAAGAGAAGAAAGCCACACACTGAGAAAAACTGCAAGTGCCCAATGTCAATTACTGGCTCCTGCCTTGAAGATATATGTGCCCTTGGCAGGGGGGCTGGGGGGGGGGTCCCTCCCTGCCCTAGTCTGGGATTCTTTTTCCCAATCTGTAACAGAACCCCATTGGCCTGTGTAATGCCATGAGCCTGAGTCCTGCCTCCATTAGTCCGCCAGGCATGTCAGCCCACCTTTGTCCGCTCAGCCCCTGACCAAAGGGGAACATGCCCTGGCTTCCCTTACCTGCCAGGGAGCGTAGGCGTGGAACAGGAACAGGATGTTCACCCCCATCCCTACGGAGGCCAAAGGACCACTGGAGAGTTGGTTCAGGAGACGGCGCCACTGGTCCCGCAGACAAAGGCAGCTCCTCCACATCACACCGGGGTGCCTAGGGGGCACAAATGGTGCAGCCTGAGAGCAGGGAACACAGAGTGAAAGGATTCCCAAGCAGTTGCACGCTATCGCCGTCTCCCCAGAGCCCTCAGACTCTCATGGGCGCCACCATCTTCCGCAGGACGCTGATGACGTGCCGTCATTCTGTGGCGCCTCCTTGAACTATTGTTTAACTATTATAAGTAATATCCACTTCCAAGCTAGATTTTAAGCAACTTGAGGTCAGGAATAGTATCTCCTAAGTCTTAATAGCTTCGGGGCACCTGGCATACGGCTAGACACACAAAAGGTAAGTAGGTGTAAAATGACCGAATCTGCCTGTCACATTCAATGTGGCAGCACTGCCAACATTTACTCCTGGGTTTTGTAGCAACAGAAAGAAGCTCCAAAAAATCCACTGCCTCTTTCCTACCTCCTTTCCTCTACAACAAATTACTGTCTCATTTATTCGTTCCACATCACTGGCAGGTAAGAAGATAACATATTGAGAGAACAACTTTTATTATGGGCAGCAGTGAAAAGGGAAATAATGTCACAGTAAATCCAAAAGCCATTTCATCTTGGATTTGAAATTCCTTCTATGATCAGGAAGGCAGATGTGCTGTGAACTCATTAGGAGTTTCCCTGAACAGTGTTAAAATCAGCCAGAAGAACACAATGAGAAGGGAGCCAGGGGATGTAGACCTGAGAACACAGTAGCTAACCAAGGAAGACTATCTGAAAAAGAGAAACACTCCATGGATAACCTACAACAGAGGTAATGAAAAATAAACAAGTAATACAGAGCTGGTGACAGAGGAAGGGAGAGGGAGAAGGAAGGAAAGGGAGAATGAGAGAGAGAACCCTGATGTCTTGCATATTTGAAACACCACATCATAAAGACAATTTTACAAAAAGATAACATCCGCCATTTAAAAATATATAATTTTTAATTAATTTTAGAGATAAAAGATAAAATGAGAGAGAAATAGAAACATAAATGAGAGAGAAACATCAATCTGCTGCTTCTTGCACGCCTCCTACTGAGGATGGAGCCCACAACCCAGGTATGTGCCCTGACCAAGATTTGAACCAGTGACCTCTTGGTGCATAGGACAAAGCTCAGCCAACTGACCCAAACCAGCCAGGGCAAATATCCACCATTTTTTTAGTGTTTACTGTCAGCTATTATGGTAACCTCTTCACATAAATCATATTAATCCATACTACAATCTTGCGAGATAGCTGTTGTTATCTTCCCCATTTCCCAATTGAGGATGCTGAGGCTCAGAATAGTTAAGTGATTTCCACAAGACTGCACAGCTAAGAGCTGTTTCAGCTGGGATATGAACCCAGTACTATCTGGAAGCAAAACCCATATTCTACACTGAGTGGCCAAATTATTATGATAAGGTGACCAGATTTGAAGCGGTACACCATTGACCGGGGGGGGGGGGGGGGGGGGGGGGGGGGGGGTTTCTTTCTTTCCTTTTTTTTAATTATTACTGAAAATATTACTAAGAGTAATCGGGACTTTTTAAAAATGCTGCGGGATGCAGGACAAACTGTTAAAAATCGGGACTATCCCGCCAAAAGCCTTATCCACCTGATGTTTGTAGGCAAATTAGCTATAATTTCATGCTGAAGTTGCTAGAGGGTCAGACCATTATACATAGGGAAGCAGGTTTTTTACCACACAGTAGAAGTGAATTTTTTCTGGAGATATGGGTAAACAATGCAATTTAACAGCCTTTGAACCTGGGATATATTTGAACATTAGTGGCCAGATTATTATGACCACTCCATCAGTATTTCATTGTGCCACCTTTTGCCTTCAATACTGTGATGATTCTTCTTGGCATTGACTCCACGAGATGTTGAAAGGTGATGTGAGGAATCTGACACCATGCCTGATGAATAGCACTGTCCAGTTCTGCGAGATTTGATGGCTCTTTTAACTTCATCCCACAAATGCTCAGTTGGATTGAGATCTGGTGATTGTGGGGGCCAGCTAAGCAAGGTAAAGTCTTCCCTCATGTTCTTGAAACCGCTCCTGCACAATACGAGCACTGTGGCATGTCTTGTTGGAAGAAGCCATCTCCACTGGGATATGCCATCAACATGATAGGATGAACTTGATCAGCAACAATCTTAGATATATTGTGCTATTCAGACGTTGTTCCACATGAATTAAATGGTCCAAATCATGCCAGGAAAATACGCCCCAAACCATAACACTGCCCCCACTAGCTTGAAGGGCTGTATTCATGCATGTAGGGTGCATGCTTTCATGCTGTTTCCGCCAAATTCTCACTCTGCCATCTGCATGATGCAACTAGAAATGTGATTCATCGGACCACATGACTTTTTTTCAATGTTTCACTGTCCAATCCTTATGTTCCTATGCAAATTGGAGATGTTTTATCTAGGTAACTGCAGACAGCAAAGGTGTTCGAACAGGCCTTCGGCTTCCATATCCCATAAGATGCAGTGTATGGCTAATTTGCCTACAAACGTCAGGTGGTCATAGTAATCTGGCCACTCATAATAATAATATAAATCCCACATTCAAAGGCTGTTAAATCACATTGTTTACCCATATCTTCAGGAAAAAAATCACTTCTACTATCGTGGTAAACAACCTACTCCCCTATTTACAATAGCCTGGCCCTCTAGCAACTTCAGCATGAAGTTATAGCTAATTTGCCTACAAGCGTCAGGTGATCATAATAATCTGACCACTCAGTATAAATCTCTACATTCTAGATCTAGCCCTTATCCTCATTTTAGTAGACCTTTAATGGAAAGATCTATATGAAATTCAGGAAATTTGGAAAAAAGGAAAAAGTTACTATTCAGTATTCATACATACCCAGACACCTGGCAACCTCCTGCCCCATGACTTCCCTGTGGCTACCCAGGGCACCTCATTAGGCTAGGAAGAAATCCCACCTTTATTTTTTCAATAAAATATACTCATTCTATATTTAGACCCTTAATTCCACAACCTGCAGGGTGGCAATGAATGTAATAAAATAATCAGATCCTGTTACCAGGTAACTAATGGATTACCCCTTCCAGGTAATATAAAACATTAGCTCTATTAAAACAGAAAACCCTAAAGAGGAAATCTAATGACAGGAATTTGGGCACCGTGGCAGGCCTATGGGGAAGAAAGTTTGGAGCCAAAAGATCTTTTCATGCCCATGCCATCATGTCTATTTTTTCCTTCTGGGTTTGATGTGTGCATTAAATACATCATTGCTTGTACTTTCCTTATTTAACAACTAGCAGTAGAACAAAATATGACTTCTTTTTTTAAAAAATTATAATGCTGTTTCCAACTCTCAATTAAAAGAAACATCTCTCCATTCATCTATTTATCCCTGCCAAGCATTTCTGGTTTGAAGCTGGAAGTTTCATTATCTGAAAATTTGCAGGCAATTACTAGGTCTAGTAACCCCCAAGATGTGAGCATTTTTCCAACAGTCTAAAGTGAAAAGTGGTTTTGAGTAAGTGTGTGCGTATGCCTTAAGGAGAGAGTCTGCTTTAAAAAACTGAAGAGTTGAAGGTAGGTGGGGGAAGGGGCACTGGGAATCATATCCAGCCATTTATTTGTCTTATTTGACATTGGGAGCTCCAAAAGTATTAATGAGCAAGCCCTCCATGTCCCAGGGGAAGATTTTGAATTTACAGCTTTAAACAACCAGTCATCCTCATTTTGGCACAATGTCAAACCAAAATTTGTCATAGTTTGTTAACGGAGAACATCAAAAATTAATGCTCATTAGAGTGCTCATTAATATGCACAGTGCTCATCAGTTTGACTTAATTAAGTGAAGCACCACTTCAGGATAGTATTATGGCCCAGGAGAGAGAGAAGGCTGTTCAGGTCTGAAGAGTGTTCCTCTGGGAAAGCATTAGCAGCTTTGCAGAGCAGAGCACCTGCCAGACTCTTCCTGAAGCTCTTCCTGTAAGAAAATAAGAAGCTCTTAGAGACCAAGTGTCTTTGGCCCCTGCTGCAATGTCTGATTCCACACTCCAGTTTTTCTGTTCTACAGTGTGATTTTGGAAAATGAATTGAATTTGGGTTAATGATACATTCAGATCTTGGCCAAGGAAAAGACCCCTAAAGAGAAAAGAAAGCTCAAGAGCTTAAGCTCAAGACCAAAAAAAAAATGGGAGGGATGAAAGAAGGTGACAAAAAAGAGACAGCAAATCAAAATTTGAAGTAGGGAACAAGGGAGAAACAGAATTAAGACAGAGAACCAGATACTGTCATAATCCAAAGCAAAGGACACAAAGGTGGGGCATTCCTATTTGTGTGAAGATTTATTTTTATTTTTAAATATACTTTTATTGATTTCAGAGAGGAAGGGAAAGGGAGAAATAGAAACATCAATGATGAGAGAGAATCATTGATCAGCTGCTGCCTCCTGCACGTCCCCTACTGGGGATCAAGCCCCGCAACCAGGGAATGTGCCCTTGACCAGAATCGAACCCAGGACCCTTCAGTCTGCAGGCTGATGCTCTATCCATTGAGCCAACAGGCTAGGGCTGTGTGAAGTTTTATTGAATGTCAATTTTAGGTTTTTTAATCTCTTCTTAAAATGTTCAGGGGCATTTCAAAATCCATTCCAGTGGGTCAGCATAGATTAAAACTAATACTTGAGCTCTGGAACTTGGAGCCAGGGCCATTTTACAGAATCTTGAACTTGAAACAAATGAAAGGAGCAGTGGAGAAAATGAAAGTGAGACAGAGAAATCTGAATCCCAGCTCTACTACTTGAGTGCAAATGGGTGACCTTGGAGAAGCCACTTAACCTTGCTAAGCCTCAGTCTCTAAACTAGGAGAGTTAACTGTATTGAAACCGCAATTTCAGTTTTGTGGGTCCACATGTTCAAATTTGGCAATTTCATACAGTTTGACCTAATAAAAAGATTAAACTGAATATATTTTAATATAATTTTTAAACTGTAAAATGCCAAAAAAACATTTATGATCAGTGATAACCATTGCTACTTAAAAAATATGTGTGTGCACTATTTTTATGCTCCGCTAATAAGAACAGATGAATTAGATTAAACCTCTTCCCCAAACTTTGCCAAAGGCCTTCCTGACTCAAGATTCAAGGTTAGGATAGCTATAGCCCAGGTCTATCACTATAAGCCAATATCATTGACACTATTTGAGATCATTTTTAAATACCCTGCTTTGTTTTATTAATGAATTTCACCCCAATAAATTCAATAAAGTAGAAAAAAGTATAAAACCAAAAAGTTATTCTCAAAAATAATTAAAAATAATAAAATATCCTGCCATGCATATTTACTTAGATATTTAACAGAAAGTGATCCAAGTCATTTCCAATTAGCTCCCTTAGTACACATAAACACACACACACACACACACACACACACACACACACACCTCACCATCTTCTTATAACTGACCCAAAACCTTATTGGAAAAATACAGTACAGAGTGGCATCACTCCAGAGTATTGACAACAGCAAATCAAAATACTGCCTAAGAGAGAAGGCATTTGTGGAGGCCAACAAGTAATGAATTTTAGTAGAGATTATGTAAGTTCTACAAATCAGAGTAGGTAATGAGTCTGGGTCCAGGAGACTAAGCAAGCTAGAGTCAGAGCAAAAGGGAACAGAGAAGATGAGGGCAAGCAGTGGGTCAGAAGTCTGATAAACAATTTCCTGTGTTTTTCAAGGGTCATTGGTTGAGAGCTGATGATCAAAATCATGAAGGATTTTGTGGAGTTACAATCATCTTTTTGTGTGTGCATGATTTTGGCTTTTCTGAGCAAAAATCAGTGTCCATAAGATGTACTTCTTCTATATTCTGGGCTGTGATTAAACCAATTCTACTTGGTCAAGATCTCTTTTTGCATGCTGATATAGTGTCTCTGGAACTGGTTGTCCTGTAACAAACATAGCTGAGAAAGGATATGAATTTAATTACCTTATCACCAAGTGTGGGATTCAGAAAGAGATTTTCTCCGATGGAGTGATTTTTCATTCAGTGCTCCACTGTATCATCATGCACAAAAGAGTCACTGGAAAAATCTCTTTAATGTGTCTTGTTCCCAGATTATCCTTCTTAGATACCACTCCAAACACCATTGACAACAATCTTACAAAGTCTGAAAATGATCTTCCCTCTGCCAATTCTGACCTTTCCTGGAACATAACTTGTTTGGATTGTCCTGGGTTCCATACTTCCAAGACCCCTTGGTGAAGCCATCCCATCAGACAATTCTACTTAAAATGGATCATTCTTTAGTCTGTGAGAGTGCAAATGTGGCTGCATTCTGGGTTATTCTGTGGCAATCTCCAGAAGTCTGTTGCTATAGCATTCTTAAATTTAGTTTTTAAATCAATCACTATAGATTTTGGAACATTTCTATACTTCCTCCTGAGAAGCCATCTGGAATAACTTCTAGATGGGTTGGAGTAGTGCCTAATGCTTCATTTGTGTGTTTTTTAAACTGTTTTTGTTTTGTTTTCAGCAAAGTGGCAATGTAGCCCTTGCACATTCTCTTATGATAGATAAGAGTGTATCTGTATATAATTTTTATGTGGAGTTGATGTTACAAATAAAATATGCTGTGTCTTTGTGGGTAGACTTCTTAATGTCTGAGTGCTACACCCAAAATATAGCCTAAGCTGTGAGGTTGGTGTGGAAGGTCATTGTCACTCACTATGTTGTAAGGAGCTATTCGATAAATCACTTACAATCACTAGTTTATACCTGGGAATGCATTAGAATTCTTTTAGTTTAACCACTTGTGTGTGGAGATGAAGTCGGGGAAAAAAGTTGATCAAGAACTTTCAGAAAGGTGAGTGAGTGGTTCCTATCTGCCACTTAGTTAAGTACATTTTCACACCAGGAACTTTCCTCAGTATTAGTTATTGTATTAATCTCCTCCTCTTAAACCAGTATTGAGCTCTGAACCCTTATCTCAGAGTCTGATTCTATTCAGATTGCATGCCACTTACGAGCTATGTGGCTCAGGACTGGTTATTTAACTCCTCCATGTATCACCTGATTATCTATAAATGGAAATAAAATAATATCTACATCCTAGGACTCTTTTCATACCTTAATGAGTTAAGTTGTTGAAAAATTTTAGAACAACATATGTTTGTTTTTAATTTATTTACAAAATTAAATGTATTAGGATGATATTGGTTAATAAAAATATGTGTGTGTTTTTTTTTTAAAAAGAAGTCTGATAAACAACCAGTAACCAAAAGACCATAGATGTTTAAGACAAAAAACTGGGAGCTGTGTAAGTGGTAGAAGACAAGTCACAAATGTCCAGAAATTCAGAGGTATAATATAGGATAAAGAACAATTCAAACAAAACAGAAATGCCACTTTGGGAAGGTTCTCATTTAATGGGGCACAATGTTGCCTCATCTCTCATCTAATTAGATTGTTATGCTTCCTGTAAAGGCAGGGCTCAATTCTGGGATTGCCAGACTGGGGTTTACAGGGAGCAGTATTTGGGATACATGGTTGGTGAAGAAAGAGAGCGTTAAAGATACCATTTCTAATTAAGGGATGGAGGTTATTGATGGGAAAGAGGGCTCTGTATGTAGCAAAAAGAAAGCAGCTAGCATTACAAGAAGTACACAGAAAGCCTGCACATGCACACGTGCTTCTGCAATCAAGCTGTAAAGATTTGGAATCCCTCTGAGGAGTGGAATATGATATTGTATTAGAATAATTTACCATTCAACCCAGATAAGAGATGAATGGTGTATTGTACTGGGCACTCATCTTTAATAGAGATAAGGCTACCTCCTTTGATAGGTGCATTGTATTGTGTCTGTCCAGCAGGCAATCTGGGCTTATTTTTCTTCCTAAGTCTAAGCTTCATTCTCAAGCAAACTGACAGTAGGGAATTTCGGTAATGACTCGACACCCTGCTTTAGCCCTTTTCTGCTTGGGAAAATATTCCCTCTCTAAACTTTTTGTTCAGAGACATATTAGTCTGAATTTACATCTGTTGGATTTCATTGGTTTTACACTCGTTGTTGCACTTCAAAATACAGCATTCTCCAAACTTGGGATTTTCTTCACTGCATCCTCTTCCAGCTCATTAATGTAAATAATAAAAAGCCTGGTTTCTGATGCTATTCCCTTCCAGGGCTATATTAATAATTCATCTCCAGCTTGACAAAGTCCTTTCGGCAGCTGCTTTGTTCAAGGCTTTGCTCCTCACAGTGGCGATAGGTCAATTGTGTTATGGTGAGATTGAACTGGCGGGCCTGAGAAGAGCATTTGTATTCCCCACATGTGACTGTGGGGGATTAACGGTGTGGGGGAAAATGCACCGAAGTCCATTTCTAAGGATCCCTCTGGAGATTTAGCCTCTTGTTCCCTTGTTCTTTCCAACTCTGTTATTTTTAGCATTAATTATGAAGACAACGAGCTCAGCACCAAAGTGTAGGAACTGAATCCCCAGTTACACACAGGGAAAGGAAAGTCTGTCAGTCAAGATAATCTTTTCTTTCTCGCAGAGCAGAGAATATAATGGTCTAGTGAGGTTAGCTCAGACCTGGGGCATGCAGTGGCATATCCTGTGCATAGTAGGCACTTGAGTTTCTTCTGACTGACTGACTTAGTTATAGTATTTTGGTGGGGAAATTGTTGCAAGGACAAAGACTGGCGGGGTAATACACACCAAAACATCGCCACTCCTTTTTCCATCCAATATTCTTTTGGAATATTTAGTGAGACATAGAAGTTTAATGCAAAAAATCAAAGATTTTAAGAGCCACAGAAGGTGTGTGTAAAAGAGCCAGCTATAGACTGAAAGTCATGGGCTATGTGTCACCAGGTGAAAACACTCTGGAGATATAGCAGTGGCCTTTTGCAACATGGTGTCAATAGAGTGTGAGGAAGGAGCAGGATGGGGGAAAGCTAATGGGAGGTTTGAGTGATCAGAGAGTAGCATCCAGTAACAAATTGTCCATGGGGAAACTAGCTAAGAGGAAACAGTCCTGTCCTGGGAAAGCAAGGTGCACTGACTTGGAATAAAGAACTGGAAACCAGTTTTAAGATGGTTACCAATGGCATACCATTTAGCCCAAACCATCTCCTTTGTTCCCTGTGTGAGTGGGAATTCACTTGTTTAAGTCCAGCCTATATCACATCTGAGTGTACTAATAAAATAAAACTAAAAGATTAGACTGAAAATGTTAATCACTGAATCAAACTCATACAAACTAGAAGACTATAGGTGAAAGCACTAGTCCTTGAATGGTGCATGTTTAGGGAACATAATTATTGGGGGATCTAGCCCTTTAACAAGACCCTCATCCTGACATTGTCTTTTCCCCAACAGTCTTCTCAGGACATCTTATGTCCTTTTCCCTTCAAAACATTCATAGTTTTGTTCTCTACTAGAAATAAGGAATGGTAGCATGATTAGGTAAACAAATGTCTCCTGGAATGGGTGACACACCCCAAAATCAATGTAACATTCTGTGCTTTGAGAGGTGGCATCTAATCTAATAAAAGAGTAATATGCAAATTAACCCTCATTCCATTACACCCACCAGCCATGCCCACCAGCCAATCAGGAACAAATATGCAAATTAACTTAACTAAGATGGCAGCAGCCACAGAGCTGGAGTTACCCCAGGCAATGAAGGAAGCAGGGCCCTGTGGGCCCTGAGCTCTACTCAAGGCTACAAAGTTTCAATTATAGAAGATAAACAAACCCCAGATACCTGCCGGGCTGGGACCTTGGGTTGCCAGGGGCAACCCAGGCTTCCAGTGGAGGACCAAGGCAACAAAGTTTCAATTATAGAAGTTCAATAAATCCCAGAAACCTGCTTCTAGACAGACACCCCAGTAGGGACCCGAACCCTGAAAGGGCTGTGGGCAGCCTGAAATGGCCCTCTGCCCCTCACCCAGGCTGGCCAGGCACCCCAGTAGGGACCCCAAACGCTGAAGGGGATGTGAGCAGCCTGAAATGACCATCAGCCCCTCACTGAGGCTGGCCAGGCATGCCAGAAGATGGATATCCCCTGAGGGGTCCCAGACTGTGAGAGGGCACAGGCCGGGCTGAGGGACACCCCCCCCCCCGAGTTCACAATTTTTTGTGCACTGAGCCTCTAGTAGTATAATGGTTAAGAGTACAAACTCTGGAGCCAGACTGCCAGGGTTTGCAAACCTGACTCTGCCATTTGCTAGCTGTGTGGTTTCTGGCCACTTTCTGTTTCCTTATCTATAAAATAAGAATACTAAAAATAGTGCCTACCTCATAGGATGCTTATAAGGAATGTGTGTGTTAATATTTGAAGCCCTCAGACAGTGCCTAGTATATAGCAAGTGCTACATACGTGTTTATTAAAAAGACTTGGTTTATTAAAATTGCTTTAAAAGTTCTTAAAGGCATGATTTTTAATGGTAGGTTTAAGACACTGCATAAAAAGATACCCTGAAGCACTCTCATATCACATTATTTGGATAACCATCCACCACTAACAATGCCCTAAGACCCTTAGAAATCTATTTATTGAGAATGGGTTGACTTCTCATGACTCTCCATCTTCAGTGATTCTTTTCATTGAAAATATCCAGGACACAGGCTTAAAAAAGCAAAAGCTATGGTTATCAATGCTTCTACATCTCCAGACCTTTGCCTCCTGTCTGCCTTTGCAAAGTGCTTTCAGCTAAACACAAATCAGATTCAGCTCCATTAACAGCTCTGTAGATCACAGCTGCAACTCACTGCTTGGCAAGTTCCAACCTCCCATTCACCTCCCTGTTTCCTGCTGAATCAACTCATGCTCCAGCCCAGGTGGTTAAGGATATGTCAGTAAGTTGCCAGCATGGGTCAATCTCTCACAGCTTGTAGGGTTATGGAGGCAGGGAGGACGTAAATGAAATAGAGGTCAGTCCAACAGGAAACAGAACCCAGTCTTTTATGAAAAGATTTTGCCTCATATATAATCAGGCTCTCAGTGGGCAGCCTGACACCAAATGGATAGCTATATGCTTCCTTGTGACCTGAGCAAAGACCAAAAATTGATTAAATGGATGAGCTTTTGATTCTTCTGGTTTGGTACTAAGTTGAAAAATCTTATGAGAAACAAGAACCTGATGGAGCACACTGAAAACAGGGCCTTGGAGGTATTTTGCTCCACTGCCTGACAAAGACACATGACTGACATAAATAAGCACAAAACTGGATTATTCACTCTTTGAAGACCCTCACTGGGCAAGCATTTTGAATACAGATATTAAGACCAGGTCTAACCTGACACAAAACTGAGATATCCTTTCCATCTTTACATTGTTTTCATACCTCTGTCTCTCCTATTCCCAATACTACTCTCATATGGACCCCCAACTTTCTAAGGGTCCTGACCCCCAAAATTTGTCAACTCACAGAAACCTAACTTTTACCATCACTTATCCATATTTTGGTAATATATTTTTCTAATTCTCCCTATTTCACTCCTCCAACCTAGCCTATATCCTATTCTTTTATAATCTGCTTCCTAAAGTATTAGTAATTTAATGCACAAAACTGTGTTAAGGTATCAAAGGTTGAAAATGAATTAGTGTGTCATCCTTATTTAGTATGGCAGAGGCTGTTAGTTGTCCTCCAAATCTATTCGCCCTCTCCCCTACCTCATAACATGACTAGATTGCATTCTTCAGCTTCCCTTACAATTAGATGAGGCCACATGATTAAATTCTGACCAATCACATGTGAGAATAAGTTTCAGGAACCACCCCCAGAGAAAAAAATTATACTTTTTAAGAAAAGGGTTTGACACTTCAGGTTCACTCTTCTCTTCACCAGCTGGGTGTAAATGCCTATGAGGCCCTAAGGAATTAAGAGGCCACAAAATGGGGAAAATCCAAATCTCTAAATGACTGTGTAGAAGAGAACCATTTTGCTGGCCTAACAATACAGAGACTGTTATGTGAGAAAGAAAGAAACTACTACATTGAGACATTACATATTTGGGTTGATTCATTACCATAACCTAGCCTAGCCTACGTTTACTAAGACCCATGGAATGTATGCATTTTTACAGATGTCTGCTATAAACATAATCCCTTATATCAAAGAGCTGAATTTTTAATAACAGTAAATTTCAGTTATCACTGATGGAGATTTATTTGGGTGTAGAGCTTTTTGCAGTACCTACAACATCATCTACAAAAGACAAATAATATATGGATTTAACCCCAAAGTATGATGAGGAAATTGGATCAAGCAAAAGACCCACTAATTAGAATAGGTGCTGAGGGAACCTGGCCAGAGTGTAGAGGCTGGCCTCAGTCAAAGCAGTTGAGATTTCCAGAGCAGCATCCACAGATCAGAGGGACAAGATTCAACTGAGCACCAAGAAATTCTAGAAAGGTTCCAACCCAGAAACCAATCACAGTGTCTGTCATCATTATGACTCATCCATATCTTGTCAGTTAATAGGATAACATGGAGTGGACTGGGACGGAGTCTAGGGAGAAAAGATTAGCAGGAGGTAGGCAAGGTTCAGGGTGGGGACACAGCCCTGGAGGTACACAAGGCAGAATTACTGAGCAAGCTATACACTGGGAAATTAAAGCAAAAGTCACCTAGAAAAAATGGTGAGGAGCACTGCAATTCAGGGGCAGAAGGAATACATAAAGCTCACTTTTGGATCAGTGTTTCAAGCTCCATTAAGAGGTCTGAGTTGGCTGGCATATTTTCTGTCATTTTAAAAACTCATTTGGGAATAGGGTAGGGAGTGGTTTGAGATTCAAGTGGGACTGTCAATAGAGTACCAAGGCACTAGGGAAGGCAAAGGCAAGGGAAACATAAGAGGAACTGACAATTTAAAGATCAGGGTTTCAGCTAATGTCAGTGCTGGTCAACAAATCTTCATATTCATCAGAAAGGCATGGCTAATGTCAAATCATAGGCAAACAATTAACAGGCATGATATCATCATTAAATCGGTACCATTAAAGACCAGAACTATTAGCACATGCAAGCATGCATGACCAGTACCTCTCTTACCAGTTAGTGAGCAAATCCTCTTTGTCCTTGAAAGATTCCACATTAGCCACATTCAAAGGATTATCCAGCTAATATTGGCCATGGCCAGAGTTTGGACTTCATCTGTAGAAATTGCTAAAAAAAAAAAAAAAAAAAAAAAGCTTTCAGTCTCATTTTGCAATAGTGATCATTTCTGACATTGGATTGTTGTACATTTATTATCTGTCTCCCTCTGAGCCTTTTCACAGCAGCTAAAGTACTCCCTCTGATGGTCTCTAGGTTTCACTCACAACTAAAAACAAGTCATTGTTCTGTTGGATTTTTCCTCACAGCGCTTCTAACAACCCCCAAAGCTAGAACCCTGACAACACTTAGTTCAAATTCTGATTTACCTCTTTTGGTCCTTTTTTTGCAAAGGGAAAAAAAGGAAACTGGTATGATCTGCATTGGAAGTTGGAATACACATTAATGTACAAATATATGATGTAGCTATAATACATGTGTAATTTAACAACTTGGCTCTCCCTGAGCCTAAAAGATTTTGCTTACAGAACACTTTGCAAAATTCAAATAAATTTTAAAATGCTATCTTGCCAATATGGAATGGGGTAATATCAGTGATGCCTTACAGAGGAAAGGGAATTGCAATATCCAATCATTGCAACAAGGAAGCTGTCTACGAAGTGATGTGGACGCGCGAAAGGCCAGCCCCACCATACCAAGCCCTACTATTCCAACTATGCATGCCAAAGAGTTTGCAAGAGCCAGGAAAATAACCTACAGGTATTTCCCCTTGAGCAGCCAGGTTTGTAAAGACCCTGTGACCCCAAACCACTCCTAGTCACTGATCAGGCGTTACTCATCTCTCGTGTACTCCATGCATTCTTTCTACTTTAACCCCAGAGCCTGTGGTTACTGTCTGATCCCTAAGATGAGCTCCATAGCCTCCTCCTGCTTTGTTCCAATACTGCACTCCACCACAGAAAATCAGTAACAGGAACAGCCCTACCTTCTGAACATCACAGCAACACATTCAGTTTAAAATAACATTTTTCAAGCACCAGCTTTACAAAATAGGGCTGGGCTTTGATGAAGTATCACTGATATTTTACAAATTAGAAAAATAACATCAGTGTAATGAGAGTTTGTCATAAAGCTAAATGTTTTCAATGAAACCAACTGTTTTTTATCCTTTGATAATTCTGTCCTTTCTACTTTCATTATGGGAGGTGGGGTATTAAAGTGCCCTTTCTTTTATGAAATTATGGTGATAGTAGCTGGTGGTTGAGACTCAGCTTGTTTTTGTTTTGTTTTTACTTTGAGAAAAGAAAAATCAACCACCTGGAAGAGGTAAGGTATAAAGACATTAACTAGTTCATCAAATTTTCTCCTTTAAACATACCAAGAATGATAACTGTTTCAGTGAAAAGGGGACACAGAGGGTCAAGAATGAAAGACTTAGCTTAAACACCACAGGTGAGGTGTTGTTGTGTGGTGTTTTGTTGTTGTTGTTGTTTATTTTTATTGGTTTTTCTTGAGAACTGTGCCCTGAAGGAAGTGAAAAGAGAAAGGAGAAAGAGGATAGGAGATGAAGACCTGGGGTATACTGAAGATGAGCTCTTTTTGATTTTATATTGAAACTAGAGGCCCAGTGAATGGATTTGTGCATGGGGGTCAGGGAGGAATCCCTCAGCCTGGCCTGTGCCCTCTTGAAATTGGGATCCCTCGAGAGATATACCACAGCCGGTTTAGGCCCAATCTCCACAGGCCAGGGGATCAGGCCTAAACCGGCAGTCAGACATCCCCTGAGGGATGTAGGAGTGCACCAAGTGACAGGCGGCCAGGGAGGAGCCTGAGCTGGGGCTGGGCACTGTGCCACTTGCTCTCACCCCAGCCTGCTACGCCTGCCGCTGCTGCTTGGTAGCACTGCTGCGGAGTTGAGAAAGGCTCCTGCCACTGCAGCTGCACTCACCAGCCGAGAGCCTGGCTTCTGGCTGAGCAGCACTCCCCCTGTGGGAGTGCAGTGATCACCAGAGGGCAGCTCCTGTGTTGAGCGTCTGCCTCTTGGTGGTCAGTGCACATCATAGTTACTGGTCTACCTGTCGTTCCAGTGGTCCCAGTCATTTGGCATAACGGTCACTTAGGCTTTTATATATATACTAGGGGCCCGGTGCACAAAAATTTGTGCACTTGGGGTGGAGGGAGTCCCTCAGCCCGGCCTATGCCCTCTCACAGTCTGGGACCCCTCAGTGGATATCCTATGATGGCCCCAGTCTGCCAGGCGCCTTTTGTGTGTGTGTGTGTGTATGTGTGTGTGTGTCACCACTGGGGACCTGCCCCCAGCTGCATCTGAGGCTCG